>RJWM01004849.1:0-69842 GCA_004363535.1 Dasyprocta punctata
TTTTTTTTTTTTTTTTTTTGCAGCACCAGGGATTGAACTCACAACCTCATGCCTGCCAGTGCAGGCCCTTAAGGCACTGAGCCAAACTCGCCGGCCCTGGTTTTTTGAGGCAGGGTCGCACTATGTAGCTCAGGCCGGCCTTGCGCTCGCGTTGTAGCCCAAGCTGGCCTCGAACTCACAACGCTCCGCCTACCTCAGCCTCCCGAGTGCTGGGATTAAAGGCGTGCGCCACCCCGCCTGGCTTAGTCCTTGCTTTTTATATCAAGAGTTTTACAGGTTAAGTATTTCTGTTTTAACATTTAGTTCTTGATCCATTTTGATGTTAGTTTAGCACACTGTAAAAGATATGGGTCTAGATTCAATCTTCTACACATGTATAGCCAGTTTTCTTAACGCCATTTATCAAAGAGGCTGTGTTTCTTCCAGTGTATGTTTTTGGACCCTTAGTTAAAGATCAAATAGCTGAATGTACTTGGGGTTGTTTCTGGGTTCTCTATTCTGTCTCACTGATCCATGTGTCTGTTTTCATTCCAGTACCACACTACTTCTGTCACAGTATATTTGAAATACAACCTCAAATGTAGGATTGTGATGCCTCCTGGTTTGCTCGTTACCCAGGATTGTACTTGCTATTCTGGGTCTCTATAGGATCCACATAAATTTTGGACTTTTTTTCTCCAGTTCTGTGATGGATGCTGTTGGAATTTTGATTTGGATTGCATTAAATACATCAGTTTTGGAAGTATGGCCATTTTGACTAGATTGCTTCTGCCTATCCAGGAACCAGGGATATCTTTCCATTCCTGATGTCTTCTTCTATTTCCTTTTTCAGCATACTGTAGTTTTATTGTAGAAGCCTTACACTTCCTTATTAGGTTAATTCCTAAGTAATTTTTCTTGATGTTATTGTGAATGGAATTTTGTTCCAAATTTTTTTCTCAGTGGGTTCATTATTAGTGTAAAGGAATACTATTGATTTTTGTGTGGTTTTTGTATCCTGCTATATTAATGAATTTGTTTAATAATTCTAAGAGTCTTTTGGTGCATTTTTGGGGATCTATGTAAAGCATCATGTCATCTGGAAATAATGATAATTTGACTCTTTCCTTTCCTATCCTTATTCCTTTTATTTCTTTTTCTTGCCTAATTGCTCTTGCTAATGTTTTGAGTACTACAGTGAATAGGAGTGGCAATAATAGACATCCTTGTCTTGTTCCCGATTTCAGAGAAAATGCTTTCAGTTGTTCTCCATTTAATATGATGCTAGTAGTATATGGTTGGTCACTAATGGTTTTTATAAGATTGAGAGAAAATCCTATACCTATTTTTATCAGTTTTTTAAAATCATGAATGGGTGTTGGTTTTTATCAAAGGCTTTTTCATGTCTGTTGAAATGGTCATGTTAGTTTTGTCCTTGCTTCTGTTTATGTATTACATTTATTAACGTTGAATCACCCTTGCAGCCCTGAGATGAAGCTTACTGCATTCTGATTTGATGATTTACTGCATTCTGTTTGCCAGTATCACATAAAAGAGACTGGTCTCGTTCTTCCTTTTGGTTGAATCCTTGTCTGGTTCTGGAGTCAGGGTAACGGAAGCTTCTAGGAATAACTTTGGGAGGATGCCTTCTCTTTCAATTTTATTAAAAAGCTCAAGGAATATTGGTATTAGAACTTTCCTTACTTTTTTTTAAACTTCAACAGTGAACTTATCTGGACTTAGATTTTTCTTAGTTGGTAAGTTATTTATTACTACTTATTTTCATTCACTACTATTGGATTATTCAGGATTTTAAAATCTTCTTTGTTTAGTTTTGGTAATGCATATGTATCTAGAAATCCAATCATTTCTTTGAACGCTCCAATTTATTGGAGTATCAATTTGCAAAGGAGTTGTTAACCATCTCTGATTTTTACAAGGTCTGTTGTTCACCTTTGTCATTTGTAACTACACTGACTTGGGTCTTTCCTTTCTTTCTTTTTTTTTTTTTTATTCAATTGGCTAAGGATTTGTCTGTTTTATTTAATCTGTTAAAGAACCAACCCTTTGATTTGATTCTTTGTACTGTTTTCTTCTCTCCATTTTATTAATTTTTGACCTGATGTTTATAAGCTTTGGATTTGGATTGTTCTTGTTTTTCTAGGACCTTGAGGTACACTGTTAGGTTATTTATTTGGAGTTGCTCCATTTTTTTGATATTGGCATTTATAGCTATAAACTTTCCTCTTAAGTCTGCTTTTGTTGTGCCCCATTAGTTCTGCTATGTTGTACTAGTGTTTTAATTTTGTTCCAGAAGCTACCTTCCTTAACTTCTTCTATAACCCACTGTCTATTTAAAAGTGTATAATTTAGTTTCCATGCATTTGCATAACTTCTACGCTTTCTTTTGTCATTGATTTCTAGTTCCATTGCACTATGATCTGACATTATGCATGGTATAATTTCAATTCTTTTACATTTACTTAAGCTTACTTTATTGGCTAGTATGTGGCCTGTATTAGAGAAAGTTCCGTGTGTTGCTGAAAACAATGTGTACTCTATTGTTGAGTGAAACACTCTAGATATCTATTAAGTCTACCTGTTTGAAGGTTTTATTCAACTCTGATACTTCTTCATTGAGTTTTTGTCTGGTTGATCTATTTAAGATAGTGGGGTATTGTGGTCCGCCACTATAACTATGTTTATGTTTATCTTGTGTTTTATGTCCAGTAGTACTTCTTTTATGAACTTGGGTACACCACTGCTCAGTGCATATATGCTAATAGTTATCTCTTTCTACTAGATTGTTCCTTTAACTAATATGTAGTAACCTTCTTTACCTCTTTCTGTAAGTTTTGGTTTGACGTCTACTTTGCCTGAATAGCTACAACTGCTTTTTTTTTTATTTTTTTATTTTTTGGATTCCTGCTGCATGGAATAAATCCATGAGTTTCCTTTTGGATTAAATGTGTTTCTCGGATACAACATACTGTTGGATTTTTTTTTCTTGATCCATTCTGCCAGTCGGTCTTTTGACTGGGGAATTGAGGACATTCACACTGAGAGTTACTACTGACTTATTCCATCATCATCTTATTTTCTCATTGCTGATTTCCTATCTTTCCCTTCTACTTAACTGCCTACCTTACCTGGTATACATTCTATTAGGCATACAAGAAGGAGAAGAGTAAAAGGAAATTAATAATGTTGGAGAACAGTCACAGGAAAAAACAAAAAAAAAGAAAGATAACCAAAGAGAAAAATGCAGGAATAAAAGATTAGAAGGAAGAGGGAAAAAGTTGAAAGAGGAAATGAAAAAAGAAACTAAAAGAAGAATAACCTCTCAACTCTCAAAAAATACAATGGAAGATAAAAAATAGTAAAAATTAAAAAAAAAAACATTGAGTCAAAGAAAAAAATTTCTGTTTTGACATCTGGGAAGATGGCAAAACAGTAAACAGCAGAGTAAACAGCCTCTCTAAGAGATACAGTCCAGATGCTAGAATATAGCATCATGAAGAAGAAGGAAGAAAGTAGGTCCCCTGGATCCAGGAAAAATCTAAAATGAGAATTGAATCCCACAGAAAGAGTAAAAAGAAAAACTTAAATGAAGATGAAGGCGGTAGCTGGTGGCACCTTCACCAGGAGCTGGATCCACTGTGCGAGAGGAACTACTGGAACCTGGGGACACGCGATCAAGGTGACATGGTGGCAGCGACCTTGGAGGCCTCTGTAGAGAGAGGCAGCGTTGGAGGAGAGTGGCAGTGGACGGGAGCATCAGACCTAGAAGACTGAATTGGCTGGCGGTGAGTGCAGAGGACTCGGTCCTCCCACAGAAGACAGCAATTGGCAGGGAACCATCTTGGAGTCAGGCCAAACCAGCCTAGAACCAGAACTGCTCCAGGCTTCTTCCTGCAGCTCCTAGCTGGGCGCTGACCTGTGGAAATTGCTCGAACTGAGCCCTGCCCCCACGTGCATTCTAGGGGCCATGTTGGGTAAGCAGCTTGGTCTGGAGGCAGCGGTTGGTCCCGCTCCCACACACACTCCAGGGGCAGTAGTGGAGGATCCCCAACAGTGACCAGCCAAGGTCTACAAGTGGTGGCCAGCCCCGCTCCCACACACACTCCACCAGCCATTGGGGAGCCAACGCAAGCTGGGAAAAGCAGCAGACAGCCCTACACCAGCACACCCAATGGCCACCATCAGATATTCATAGCCAGCACTGGCTAGAAGAACCAAATAGTCTCACTTCAGAGAAACTGTAGCCAATGCGAGAAGTGCCTGGGACCCCATTACCCACTTGTCCAGAAGAACCCAGGAATATGTTAAGACGAAGAAGTAAAAGACAGTCTCTGGCCTCCAATCCAAGCAGAGCAAGTCCAGGAGATATAAACACAGAAGAGATCGAGAATTGCATATCTGAAGTTTCTGAAGTGATGGCAAATGAAGTAAACAAACAACTTCATGAGGTTATAAAAGAAATTAGAACAGAAATACTAACTCAGGTAAAAGAAGAAATGAAAAACATAATAAAAGAATTGCTAGGCATCTCTAAAGAAGACATAGATTAAAAAAATGGAGAAGCATAGGAAAATGAGGGAAACCTTGAATGAACAATACAAAAAAGATTTAGAATACATGAAACAGATTCAAAGAGATATCCAGGAAATTAAAAACGTCATTGAAAACTGGTAAAACCACTTGAAAGAAACTGAAGATAGACTTTCAAACCTTGAAGACAGGTTTGCAGCTCATGACTGTGAAAGGAAAGATCTCTTAAAAATAACAAGAAACCTAGAAGTAACAATTCAATGGCTGCAAGACAACCCAAAGAATAAAAGGTGTGAGTGAAAAAGCAGGGGTCAACACAAATGACATTAAAAGTCTATTTACAGATATAGTAACAAAAAATTTCCCAAGCATGGGAAAAGGAAGTGACATTCAGATAAGTGAAGCATACAGAATTCCAGCTAGCCATAACCAAAATAAATCTACACCCACACATATAATAATCAAGATCCCAGAAATTCAACACAAAAACAGAATATTAAAAGCTGTTAGAGAAAAGAAACAGATCACCTATAAAGGAAAACCCATTAGAATCACAACAGATTTCTCAGCACAAACCATCAAGTCAAGAAGAGTCTGGAGTGAAGTATTTTAAGTCCTGAAAGAAAACAACTTCCAACCCAGAATGATGAACACTGAAAAACTATCTTTCAAAATTAACAGAGAAACAAGATACTTCCACGACAAAGAACAACTGAAGGAATTCATGACCATGAAACCAACCCTACAAAGAATAATGAAGGACATTCTAGAGAGATAAAAAGAAAAAAAAAAAAAAGACCGCAGCCCAGAAACAGTGGCAGAGGGGGATCACCGAGCAGAGCAGACAATTGAATAGAGAGAAAAAGTAGGCAGCCAATGGCAGGAAAATAGCATGGCAGAGACAAGGCAATGCATGTTGGCCTTAACCATTAATGTAGATGGCCTCAATTCACCAATAAAAGGAAACACAGGCAAAGTGGATCAGGAGGCAGGATTCATCAATATGCTTTATACAAGAAACACATTGAACTCAAAAAAGGGTTCACAGACTGTAAGTCAAAGGAGACAGAACAATACTCTTATGTGTCAGGCAACCAGAAAGAAATAGGGGTAGCTTGCCCATTAGCCACATAGTGGACAAAGACATGGCTTTTTTTCCAATGGAAAGCTACTCAGCTATAAAGAAAGATAACCTCAAGGCTCTTGTAGGCAAATGGAAACAATTTAAGATCATGCTCATGGATGAAATAATTCACAGTCACATAGGTGAACATCATGTTGTCTCCCTAGTATAAAAATCTAAAGGAGTCAGTAGGATTCAAAATACACAATACATATTGTGAAAGTGAAAGGGGAGGAAGTGTCTAAAAACAGAAGGCAGTGGCCACTGTCAATCTATTATCGTGATTTGAATCCCATATCATTTTCATTGCTCTGTTTAGTTTGGTTTTATTCTGTTTCAGTTCGTCTAATTTTATTATATTTGATGGCATGGACAACTATTTCAAAGATAACAAAATACATTATGGTAGCCATTATTGATTTCCTATTACCTTGTTTTGAAGCCCTGTATTGCCTTCATTGTTTTGTTTTGAGTGATTTTATTCTATTTTGATTTGTTTGATTGTATTATGTCTGATGATACAGGCAACTACTTAGAAGACAACAAGAGGCATTATGGTAACCACTGTTGTTTTACTATTGTTTTGAAGTCCTGTATTGCTTCCATTGTTTTGTTTTGATTAGTTTTATTCTGTACTATTTTGTTTGATTTTATTATGCCTGATGGTATGGGCTGTTATTTTGAAGATAACAAGAGGTATTATGGTAGCCATTATTGATTTCCTTTTATTTTTCTTTTGAAGTCATGTACCATGTTTACTGTTTTGTTTTGATTGACTCTATTCTGTTTTGAGTTTATTCTCTTCAAAATTAAAAAAAAAATTCCTGTTTTTGAGTGAGTGGTTTTGTGCTAAGATCTGCAGTCTTGGGATCCAGTCAGGTACAATGTTCTCCACCTAGCTTTAGAGCTTATGGGTTTTGGAGGTCCCCTCCCCACCCCAGAGGCCCCTGTGTCCATTCACCACCAACTGTGGTTACCATCCAAGACAAGGCATGTTCTTGCTCCTGTTGGTAGATGGGAAATGCAATCAATCTTCTGGGCAGGGATTCAACCAGCTTGTTGGACTTAATGTTAATGGTCACAAGATCTGATTGTTCTCTTCTCTCCCCAGGCATCAACCTTGTCCAGGATCAGTTTGGTTTGTTAGTCGCTGCCTCTATTGCCCTGTGCCAAGCAGAAGTAAAAGGGAGAGGATGCCTGGAGCTAGTGAGTGGTCTTGCCCTTATGTCTGTGGGATAGCAGAGAAGCCATCTGATCTCCGCTTACTTGGGGAGAAGGGCACTGTACATCCTGCATGACTGCTTGTTCACATCAGAGGAGGGCTATCACCTGTTCTGAGAGGACTTGTTTGCTTGTATCAGCAAAGGGTTGCTGATCATCTGGCATGGGCCTTGGATGGGCCATTTTCAAGTCCTGTGATACTATGAGGAAAAAGAAGTATTGTATTTCCTCACCCTCTGAGTACTATGAGTGGCCTCCCTGTGGCTCCCATCTGGGGCTGCAGGGCATGCTATCCCTCACAGCCCTCTGCTCCAGGCCTCGGCATCCAAGGTCAGTAGAGACAAGCTATGGGAGTTTTCAATTTTTCTTTCATAGTGCTACTGAAAAATAAATAGGCTTTCAAAAATTAAGACTTGGTTGACATTTAATATCTTCTTTTCTGATACGGTCTTACAGTGTAATTTAGGCTGACCTTGAACTTGCAATGATCCTCCTGCCTCAGCCTCCCAAGTGCTGGGATTACAAGTATGTACCACCATGATTTAATAGCAAAAAGCATGACTTGAAACATTCTGTTTTTGGAGGCTTACAGAATTGCTTTTATTTCTCAAATGCTTTCCAAGAAACATTCTAAAATTTGCTTAAATAATATATTAAAAGTGGTATTTGTGGAGTTAATCTGTTTTTTTAAACAATTGGCTGCAGGTTTAAAGGTAAGTATGTGGAATAAATAAGGCTTTCTACAACATCATTCAAAATTATGGCAAATCTTATCACAAGATCTATTCTCTGCATGGTACTATGCCATCTGCATTATTTTTGCTCTTAAACAATAGAGATCCACAAAGCAGGAAAACAAGAGCAATGTATATATGGCTCTTGCATTAAGCAGAATGACAAATGTTGTAGGAGAAACACTAGTTTTTTACAAAAACCCATAAGTACAAGTACTGAAGCACTGGAGATGGTCCATCCAGCTGGAGAGAATCAGAAGGGACTTCATGAGGAAGTGGAATTTGAGAAGTCTTAAATGAAAGGTCAAGACATTCCAGGCAGAGTAAGGGTGGACATACCAGGAATATTTAGTTGGTTCATTAACTGGACCACAATATGAATAGCAGAATAACAGAAAATGTACTTGAACAAGTTGTATTAGGGAAATCTTAAGTGTACACTAAGAAACAGGCTTGAATGCTGTATGCTACAAGGAACAATATAAACGTTCAAAGCAAAGGAGCAACATGGTCAAAAGTATGCTTTCTAAATTGACATCAGAGCTGTGGCAACAGAATCAGGTCTCAAAACAGATTGGGGGAAAAAAAGGGTCTGAGAGTGACTAGGTAACTAGGCATAGGTCACTATACTGCTTCAGAGAAGATGTACAAAGTATAACAGGGAAAATAGAAAAGAAAGGTGGAAACACAGGAGTCATTTTGGAGGGACAGCATATTCCTCCAAAATGACTCTTATACTTTGTTCTTCAATGCTATATTGGTCAGCCTTCCTGATGCTGCAACAAAATACACAAAAACCAGAACTTAAAGGAGGAGAGGTATATTTTGGTCATGATCAGAGGGTTTAGTTCTTGAATAGGTGGCTTAATGGCAGAAACAGAAAGAGGGGGAGAGGAAAAAGGACTGGGGAAAAGGATACATCCTTCCTGGTCATACTTTCAGTGAACTATCTCCCCCAACTTGGTGTTGCCTTCTAACAGCAAATTTGGCTATTAACTCATCAATGGATTAATCTCCTGATGAGTATAGTACTCTCATAATCCAATTACCTTCTGAAAGTTCTAACACTGAACACATGAAACCCACAGGGGATATTTTAGATCTAACCATAACAAATGCTAACTACTGATTTGTAATCAAGGGTCAGGAAGTGAATTCATTAGGACAAAAATGTACCATGGCTTATCTGTTTTTTGAGAGTAAGACATTTGATGGATTTTCAAATCTAACCCCTCTGTAAAGGAAATAACCTTGGTGAGAAACCTGCTTACTTTATTTTATAGTTTTGTAATGAATAAAATTAGGGATGATAAGCATTCATTCCATGTTTGTGTCTGGCTAACAAAGAAGGAAATGAGGGGAGAAGTAACGAGAAGCCAATCTTCCCTTCCCATGAAATGGCACAAGCCATGTGGGGCTTGGGAGGAGAAATAAGTCAATTCACCCTTCCTGTGAGCTGGTGCAAGCTATGCAAGGCCAGAAAGAGAAATAAGCCAGCTTGCACTTCCCGTGAGCCAACTGGCACACAGGCTGGGAGACAAGAACACCAAACTCCCCTCCCATCCCTGCCCCATAAGCAACCAGCTGATTCAGAGGATAGGCTAAGTTGATAGCAACTGTTTGATTGGTTTTATTCTGTTCTGTTTTGCTTGATTTTATGATGTCTGATGGTATGGGCAACAATTTTGAAGATAACAAGAGGCATAATGGTAGCCATTGTTGATTTCCCTATTATCCTGTTTTGAAGTCTTGTATTACTTTCACTGCTTTGTTTTGATTGGCATTATTGTTTTGTTTTTGCTTGGTTTTATTCTCTTTAAAATAAAATATTAAAAAAAAAGAAAGAAAAAGAAATCAGAGGAGAGACATGCTATGGGTTAAAGATAGGTCACTTAGGGCTTTAATGCTGAAGAGGAGCATGAGCCACTCTTGCCAAAGTTTTTGGCTGACAAACCAATCCATTCCCAATGAAGGGACTCATCACCAGAAAGGAACAAGAAGAATCATTTCAAGGAGCCTCAAGAACACAATGCAGAGAGCCTCCTGCAACCTCAGTTGGGCTAACACTAAGCTATGCCCCATATAAACTCTGAAACCCACACCCAGTCACAGAGAGCATGCTCAGACTGCTGCTACAGATCATTGTAAGCATAAGGACACTGGATCCCAGACGGTACGTTTTCAATTTATGTGGGTGAAGTTGTTTACCATTTTGACATTTGATATCATCCACCAGCTACCCACTAACACTATCTGTTACTGCAGAATGCTTGGAATTTCCTCATGTGCAAGGGCTGGAAAGTTTCAAGTACAGGGCTTACATCTTAATAAAATAGTACATGCTATTACATCGAGGGATTTACAATACTCCCCTACCCCTAGATTATTGAGACCTGTGTCATCTAACCAAATACTAAGAGAAACATGTCTAAGGTACAACTTTTAAACAACTCTATAATGCTATGATAACATCTTAAATAAAGTAACTGCTTACACTGTTTTCTTACTAATCTTTCACTCTGAACACTAATTCTACCTTTAGATTTGGATACTAAATCTATCTTTTCTTGATATAAACCCCTGAATCTTTAGTATCCAGCACATTACTGGGCACTAGGCACACTTTCATGGATAAGAATGAATATATTTTGATTCATCTGGTAAATTCAAAACAGACAAATACTGGTAAAAACAAGGGAAGAAATTCTAGAAGACATTATATTACCCTTACTTTTTTATCTACTCTGAGTTCCAAATGAGATGATTTCACCTTTTCAGGCTGGTGGTCATGATGTCTTTTTACTGTGATTTATTTTGAAATTTAAAGCACAGTGAGACACTATACCTTGGAAATTGAAATATTATAGTTCTATTTTTTAGAGTAAAGTCAGAAGATCTAATCAAGCTTATTTTAAAAAGTAAAAGAAATTCAATGATAAATACTAAAGAAACTACTACAGTCCTCATAGCACTATGGAGTTGAACCGTTAAATTTTACTAAATGCTGCCCAGTACCTGAGCATAAGCTATTCTATTTTATCACCTGGTAAGCCTTACACCCTCCCCCCTAAATTACCATTCTATTAGTTTATTAAAACTCCATATGTATTAAAACTCTATAATGCATGCCTTTCTGACAAATTGCCCTGGAATCCTCATGTCCCTGGTGTGGGAAGAGTAGGCTGTCTTGAGGCCATTTTCCAGTCACTGTTCTCCACTGGACTTCTATCACATGGGGAGAAGACTCAGCAACAGCCATTACTGGCATTTTCTACTTTTACTGGGGAGAGCAAAAATAGGTGCATAGTGTTCCTTACCAAAGCTTATTTATGACACTGTGTTACAAGGGCATAGATTGTAGAGTCACAGCCAGGAGGAAACTATATTTTAACAGATAATATACTACTGGTAACAAATCAGATACTTTTAAGCAATGTAAAAAATAATTCTGCCCTATGTCTTTTTCTTTTAAAATGTTATCATGCCAAATTTACACTGCTTTTGGATGAAGTAAAAGCCTCCTGTCTTACTTTTCTTGTTGCTGCAATAAAATACCCAACACCCAAAGTTAACAAAGGAAAGATTTACTGCAGCTCACCATCTGTTGAGGTTTCAGACCCTAACATGCTGGTTCCAAGGTAAGAATGGCATAGCACAGGAACATCACAGAATGTGCAGGAGGCAGAAGACATGCAGCACCAACAGAAGTAGCAGCAGCAAGCAACAGCAGCAGCCCTCTTTCTGTCCCTTTAATTGCATCCAGGTTACGTGCTCTTGAGGTGGGCAGTACTCACACCCAGGGTGGGACCCTTGATTCCAGCGTCACACATTTAATCCTATAATCACAAATCCTAGATCTAACCATCTCTGAAAATCCCCACCTATGACTGCAGGTGACTTTGGGGGACCTTTATATACAAGCTATAACACCTCCCTAACCAAAACAAAGAAAAAATTACTCAAAAGCAAATCTCATATTACTTCATTACCATAAGCCAGTAAAGATCTTGATGAGCAACTGCCAACTGCCTCTGCTAGTTAAACATGGCTTCAGATCAATTGTTCAAAAACCAAAGTTGTCATCTATGAGGAACATTTTCCTAAACTCAACTGATTTAGAGTTGATAACCTTAGAGAAAGCATTCAGTTACTCATTTTACAGCTAGTTTATCATACTGGAATCACACTTCATGAATATTATATTGAGTTTTTTTTTTTTTTTAAACAGAAGTATGAGTTCTTGCAAACACTCAGAAATGCTACTTGCTGGAGTAGAAGCCTGAGGACTTGAATCTTTTCTGGGATGATGGCTCTGCTATAGGGACTCTCCTGGTTCCTTGCTGTGCTGAGTAGTACATGCCCTATTTAGATTCATGCTTCTGAATTTTAGGCTCCTCACTGTTAGAAAACTCAGCCCCACTGACTTATAAAGCACAGTTGGTCAATTTGCACTTAATCAAAATATAAAGAATATCCTAAATCTTTCCCTTGTGTTTTCTCCATTTTTGTGATGGTGCCACCATCTATCCATTATACTAGCCCCAAACTTTGCAGCTAAAAACTGAAACCTTCAACTCACATCCAGCGAGGCACATGCAGGACCCACCAATTCCTCCTGCTGCTGCCATTGCCTCCCACTGCCTTTTACCTCATTGCACTTGTTTGACAGACTTAATGCCCAGCCTACCTCTACCTCATGCTTCACATTATCTCAAGCAAGTTTTCTAAATCACAGACCCCATGTATGCCTTCTGTTGCCCTCTCTGCTTTCCAGACTGCATCTGTTCTTCATGCACAGCACAAATCCTTCACACCCTTGCTGCTGTAAGCACTCTAGTTTCATTTCTAACTACCTACTTCCCTCCATAGTCAAAAGTCTCTCATTCCACTCAAGTGAGTTATTTTTCCCCCAAATGTTTCCTCTTGCTGTCCCCAATCTTGGTTTCAATGCTTCCTTCCCAGCTCAGTACAGATCAGCTGTCTGTCCTGTGGGTGGCAGTTCCAAGAGACTTTGCAACATGCGTGCACCACTGTATATCCCACCCACTATGCTGTAAATGTCAGCTCATAAAAATGTTAACTCCATCAAGGTTCTGACGTGATGGCACCTCTAGCACTTAGCACTCTAAAAATATTCAATGAATGAAAAAAAGAATGAAAGTATGTCAGCAGTAGAAATTTAAACTCATTGCTATTCAATATTTATCAAGAAATAGTCTGTGAAAACTTGTATTTATTTAGTAACTTAAAGATTTTACTTTTATTTTTTCATCTAGATGTATTTAAAAGTATTCCTGAATTAGACACATTAATTCTCTATAGAAAACATTACTAACAGCTATGAACAGCTAAAATTTATTGAGCATCTATTATGTACAGACATTGGTACCAGGCCCCATATTTCATTAAGTTTAACATTAAGATTATATTTTTAATCTCCATTTTATTCATTAAGATACAATGCTCAAAGATACTTTGAAAGTATTTCCATAATAAACAAGGCAATAGATACTGTAACATCCAAAATCTCATTGAATAGCACTGAGTTTCTATGCTGGCAGCTTGCACCAATAATATTAAGAGAACAAATCCTCATTAAAAGTGTTATTTTGTCATACTATGTCGTTTTACTTCTGTTTTATTCCTGTTTTATTCTTGCTGCCAGATAGTGTTGTGCTCTTCTCATCCAAGGGATCTGTTTGCAGGCAGAGCCCAGAATCCTGAGCCTTGGTGATAATAGCTTCCTTCATTATCACGGTCTGCTCGCTCTTCTTGAACATAAATGTCTGCACTCTTTGAATTCTTGTATTATCATAAACCAAATACAGTCCATTTTAGGACATGGAAGGATGCATAATAAACAAGCAGTAAGTATAACCTGCTGACTCAGACAGTCTTTGATCCATGAAGAATCAGAATTGGGTTGGAGGTATTGGTCCAGGTGACAAGTTGCTAGGTTAATGAGTCCAGTGAAAGGCCAGAAGCCTCAAGGGAAGGAGATACAGAAAGCAATACTGGGGACTAAATAACTCAGAATATCATACATTGTGATTTCTAACTTAAGAAATGTAGTTCAACTATAGCTACAGTTTATTGAGCTACTGTTTTACTGAATGACAATATATAGGTTACTTTGTATTATATTTTCATAGTCTCTTTGACAACCTTGTAAGTAGCTATTGATGTACTGTGATAAAGGATATTCAAGGCAATCAAAGTGCTTGCCCAGTCTCCATCATGAATCAATCATCTAGAACCTCAGTCCAATTCCAGCACAGGTGAAGAACACTTTTATTCCATGCCAGTAATCCCCTGCAGCTTGGATAAAACAGTCCTGGATGAAGCAACACTTTAACTTTTAACACCTCAACTCACAGCACTAACACATGTCAACATATCTGTAAGTATTAGTGAAAAGAGTAGCTTGAAAGACATTCTTATAAGGACCACTACTGAAAATGTACGTGCATTCAATTTTTTAAGCTAAAACTTTCATGCTAAAACAGCTATCCTTAAACTGGTCCTGCCTGATATCCAGGATGCTAAGATATCTTTCTATTAAAATGAAATCAACCCAAAAAATAAACCTTTTTTTCACTTTTAACTGGTCTCTTTATAAGAAGCTCAACTAAAAGTTGATTGTAGTAAACACTGTAAAATAAAGGCAAAAGCTAATCACCGTTTAACAAAAATTGTATACAACACTTCCAAATATCAACAATATCATTTAGTGGTTAAGTGCTCAGTACAAAATACTAAACAAAATTCATTTACTGGATTGTTTTTCACTTGCAATCAGTCTATTACCTAAAATAAGGACTTCTGATAAAATCTACAGTGCAATTTGCTTAGTGTAGACTACTCCATTCCTTCCACCAAGTATTCAATTTTCTTCCCCAGCACACCCACACCCCCACTGTGGCACTATATTATTAAAAATATTATGCACTTGGGATTTATGCTTCTGATCAAGATATCATTTGAGTAATTTCAAATGATGTATAGTTCTTCATGTAAAAAAGATTTTTTGTGGTCACAATTACTTCAAACAGTAATTATATTCAAATATCATGCCTGACATATCATGCCGTAGCAACTACAAAACCATGATATTGACACATGGCAATGTGTAAGTTAAGCACATGTGAAATGCTAAAAGATGTGAACAGCTGATCTTCTGTTGAAGTGTGAAGTGTTCTGTTTAAGAGCTGCAAACTTCAGTTAATGACTTTATTTTTTTAGTTAGCATTACCAGCCTATGGTACAGTGTGCTAAGTCATAAAGTACAAATCGAAGAAAGGTAATGCCTTTACTAAGTCATGAAACTTTTGGCAAACCAATACAGTACTTTTTAAAACAATAAAATAGTATTTTCATTGGAGTCATGTATTACTTTAGTGATAATTTTTACACCAAAAATATCACTTAAGCACCAAATCAAAACACCATGGTTTCTATGTCTTTTCTATTTATTTATTTATTTATTTATTTATTTTTGGTACTGGGGATCAAACTCACAACCTTGCACCTGCCACACAGGCGCTTACACCACTGAGCTAAATCCCTGGCCCATCTATGTCTTTTCAACTACATACTTTCTTCTTTTAGAGTGAGTTCCTCACACACACAGGTGTAGTTTGCAGCAGCAAGGTAATTGTGTGTATTTAAAGGGTGGCTCTGCTTTGTTTTGGGATTGGTCCACAGCCAGAGAAAGTCCCACTGTCTGAAAAGCTTTAACATTTCACCTTAAGAAGACACACTGTCAATATCAATTTTTCCAAGTACTTTTTAATTTTTTTATTTAATTTATTTATTTATTTTGTGGCACCGGGGATTGAACTCACAACCTCATGTCTACCAGGCAGGCACTTAAGCCACTGAGCCAAACCCCCAGCCCCCCAAGTACTTTTTAAAAATGTTACATTTTCACTTAAATACTGGAATCCTAACAATTAGTCATTTCAAGTCATACATCAGATGAACCCTGATTTAGAGTCCCTGTATCTTTATGTTCTGGTGAAAATCACATAACTTTATTCCAGTTTATAAAAAAAATTCTACCTAAAATATAGTTGCTAGCCAGGCGTGGTGGCGCATGTCTTTAATCTCAGCACTTGGGAGGCTGAGGTAGGCGGAGCGTTGTGAGTTTGAGGCCCGCTTGGGCTACAATGTGAGTGCAAGGCTGGCCTGAGCTACAGAGTGTGACCCTGCCTCAAAAAACCAGGGCCGGGAGTTTGGCTCAGTGACTTAAGCACCTGTCTGACAGGCGCGAGGTTGTGAGTTCAATCCCCGGTGCCACAAAAAATAAATAAATAAAATAAAATAAAGTTGCTTTTTTAAAAATAACAAATAAATATATTGTCAGCTTGGAGAGACTTGGTGCTGTGTACCAACTTTCTTTATCATCTCTGATAAAGAAATGATAAATGCTGCCTCTGCCACTGGTGTCCTTATGCTTCCTCTTGCTGAAGTTGCCAATTCTTCAATCTCAGCATTTAATTTATGTATTACCCATTTCATTGGTTCTTGGCCTTTATTAGCATTTGAAGATACTGTCCTTGCCATCAGTCCTTCAAGGTAACTGCTGAGGCTGACTCCCTTCACTGTGATTATGGATTCCTGAGTCAAAACAGTTTTTTCTGGGTCCTAAGGATGTGGTTTATACATAAGTCTCTCATCTACCGAAAACATATTTATAAATGAAATATTATTAGATTTAAGTTCCATTCTTTTCTCTACAGGATCAACTACAGAATGTTCTTGCACATATATTTTGGTTCTTGCTGCACCAATAATAGACTTCACAGTGGAAGGCAGTTCCCACTCCATGCTGAGAAGTTTATGACTGTGCAGTTTTCCAGAGGTATCTATATGTCTGTCCAGCACATCACCTCCAGCCACCCTCAGGTTCATAGGGTTTGGGTATTTCTGCATTACAACTGTTGTAACAGTTTCCCACAGGTGGTGAAACATATGCTCCAAAGTCCAGATCTTCATAGCGCTGGTGGCCTGCTCAATGTCTGGGCAGCACTCACAAACAGCTTTTTATTGAAAGGTAAAAGTTTGCATTTGGTATGTGTTTGCACAATCAACGTGATCAGCGCTTTTGCATGCATGCTGATAATTTGTCAAACATTAGCTGGGATGACTGGGCTTGGGTACCAACAGAGAGGGGTCTGCATTCTCACTGCAGCATGTGTGCCAGAGGTTTGCCACCACTGTCTCGGAGGCAAAGAATTGTCCTTTAATTATATTAGAAAGACTTTATGCTCAGAACCACCAAGAATTGTGATGCTATGATTGGGTCTGGGATAATCATTCAAGCATCACAGTTCTCATCTTTGGATTATTCTTACAAGATCATATCTCTAAAAGCTCATAATGAACACATGTATTTTGAAAATATTACTTTTAAATTATTAATTATATATGCATTTTGTACAAAGCACTAAAAGAAACTTATCTTATGAAATTTTTTACTTTATAATGTGCTTAGGACTTGTGGTCAAATACAAAGAAAACAACTTAGAAAACTACTTAGTAATCATTAATCAGGTAAGTTTGGTGCTTTTCTCTTTAGTCAGTTTTCTTCAACCATTAAGAAATGCCAAATAGAAAAAAAAAAAAAAAAGCTGCCAAGGTATGGGTGGCTGAGACCTCTTTGTGTGTTGCCTTCACAGCTGGCAGTAAGTAAATGTATTTCAAAAGCTACAGGCTTCAGTGATCCTTATCAGCTCAGTGGCAGTCCCAGGTTCCAACAAGGACAATGTTAGAGCAGGCTGTAAAAAACGTGGCTACCCTGGTCATCTGACTTTTGAATGCCGCAATTTTCTCCGAGCAGACCCCAAAAGGGATATAATTTTGAATGGCAGCAGTACAAGCAGTGAAGACAGTGATGAAGAGAATGAAGAATTAAATAAGTTGCAGGCATTACAGGAAAAAATAAATGAAGAAGAGGAGAAGAAAAAAGACAAAAAATAAAGAGAAAATCAAATTAAAAAGGAAAAGATTTTTTCCAGTTCCACTGAAGAAAACTCTTCTAAACAAAAGAAACAAAAATATCAGAAGAAAGAAAAGAAAAAAGAAAAAAAGAACAAACTAAAAAAGGAAAACACAAAAAAGAAAAAAAGAAAAAGGAAAAGCATTCTTTTACCCCTAATTGTTCTGAATTCACAAAAAAGTAACTGACACTTTGGCCTAAGTCATCAAATTTAAAATGTCATCTTTAAAAACTGCTCTTCCTTGGATTTTGCTATATAATTAATACTTTGCAATAAGCCCCAGCCTTTTCCATACAGATATTTTTCATTGGTGAGACCATTATCTCTCTGGCTATATGTGTTTAAATAAATCTTGTTATTTGATAGCCATGCCCTAAGTATAGATATTTGTACATACAGAGCACACTATTTTTGGTATTTGTATTTCTGTTTGGCTACTGTTATTACATCATAAGTTGACCTTACATGGCCCTTGTATTAGTCAACACAAATAATCTACTTAACAGTTAATGAGTACTCCTCAATCAAGTATCCACCTTTCAGCGATGAAGCTAGGTAAGGGGTAACGATATCTTTGATGTTAAAAAATTTAATAGCTTTATATACTGTGACATAATATATAAATATGGTGAAATTCTTAAAAAAAAAAAAAAGAAAGAAAGAAAGAAATGCCAAAGGAACTCTGTACAGTATACACATGCAAGTACGACAGAGAATGGGTTCCACATGAAAACTGGAAGTCCAGGGATCATGCCTGCTCTTAAGTATTTCCTTGTATGCTTGGCACTAATTCAGCAGGAGAATAATACTAAGTGAAGACTACCGTCTCTTCTGTTCTACTGTAAACACCCTGTCTCATAAGGTGTGGATGAGAGTTAGCTAGGGTATAAAGATTCACTAACCCATATACTTTCATAGCTGTAAATATTAGCACACAAATTCTCACCATCCTTCAGGTTCCTCAGAAATAAGCCAGTGTCTAAATTTTAGATCCTGTAGGAAAACATGGAGACTACCTGGCTAGACTGGTCTTGCAAAGCTAAAATTTCCATGTAAGCCACAAATCGTATTTGCCTATAATGAAGAAGCTCACAGTGCAGGAGGAAAGGAAGAACTGACTGCACTGCAATGGATGCATGTGGAAGGTACCACCGTCCATTTAGGAGAGAGCCATCAAGACTGCCTGGCATTGGGAAGAAGATAGTAGGGAAGGTTCGAAGGAAAGGGAGCAGGAAAATCATGAGTTTGTACCGACAAGGGTAACCAAAAGCCACTCTGGAAAGAAAGAATAGTGCCCACAAAGTGGGGAAGCTCAGCATAGCCATTCGGTAGTCAAAATAAAACACTGTCACTTTGAGAATAAGCCAGCCAAAGACCACTTCTATTTGATCCCTTTGCTTTTATCTAATAGATTATTTTCTTTCTGTTGAAAAATAAATTAGAAAAATTTAAAAAACCCTATTCATTCCAGATGGGACTTGTGTAGGTGTAACATTTTATGCTTCTATGATGTAAACTCAGAAGACAGAGGGAGAATCTGTTTCCAATACTTTTAGAGCAAAAATACATCTATCTTAAGTTATATATATCATAGTGTATATTTTAGTTACAGTATTATATTTTTGTTCATCTATATTATATAAAATGGCTGGTCACAGTGTACTTCATGGTATGCCAATCTAGACAGTGGCACTGGAGGGTGACACTGCGGCCAGGACAGAGCTGTGTTCGTTAACTCCCCAACCCAGAACAAAAAGCAAAAAATTTTTAAACAGTGAAATTTTTTTGTTTGCTTTTCCAACCTTTACCTTTGAGATAAAGAATACAAACAGACCAACTGGAAGGCTGCCTTCGATATGAAGCATTCCATTCACTCAATAATATTTAATATTTAACCACAAGTTTATTGTTTCAACTGTAAATTTCTTTACTGGGCTTTTTGGCTGAATCCAAACTGCTTTACATTTCTGACAAGTAATCACTTGTGTTTTTGCAACAGAATACTTGAGACCAGTGACATAAAATTTCTCCAAAGTAAATAAACCTTGCTTGATACAGAACTAGTACATCATCTCATCTTAACGAATCACACTCTTAAAAAAGGGCAATAGCACAACTCATCCCTACAATTTCATTTGCTTTATCATATATGTGCAATCTCAGTAAGCAGTGTTTTACTTGATCTTTTGATACCTGTGGTACTCTGCCAATGGTACTATAATTCCCTGTGGAATTTTCATGGAGTTTGTCTGTTTTCCTATTTAATCATGGTGTGAGGTCAAAGACTTAAGGGGTTACAATTATGTTTCTGTAGTATGACAGAGAAAACTATGTAGAAATAGTTGGTTCATAATGGACTAGTCTTTTATTATTATTTCTCCTCAGTCACCTTGTGAACAAGCACAGATATTATCTGCCAGGTTAAAAATGGACATGATGAAGTTCAAAGAAATAAATGTGGTTCTGGGCCTTAAACTCTGGCAAATGCAAGCTAAGTACTATCTCCATTCAGATCCTTTAAACCTAAAGGATCAACATTTCTCAATGAGCCTACAAGCCCCTCAACCCAGTACTACTCTTCAGGAATGAGGCCATCACTCCTCTTTTTGTGCCCCACCCCTTGTCAATGGTCACAATAGCTTCTATGCTTTGGGTAAGTTAAATGCCAGTTTACTATTAAGGCTTCTTCTATCTCATAACCAGACTGTGCCCATCATCCCAGCCTCTCCTCAGAAACAAAAGTTGGGGCAGATGTCAGCTCTATGGGACACTTGTACACAGATGTCGATAAGCTGTGGCTTTGTTAGACATTAAAAGGATCTAGCTGTGCAATGTTTCCCACTTTCTGTGAGTCTCTACATTTAGGTTTACTGATGCAGGAAATTGAGAAGTTAAGGAGTAAAATCCCAAAGGGCTCTTGTGAGTTTATGGTAAACACAAAAGTGAGCAATTATCTTTTCTTTACAAATTACCTAGCCTCAGGTGTTTGCTCCATCACAGGAAAACACACTAATATAACCACAATTTCCAGAACTTTTCATCATCCTGAACAGAAACTCTGTACTCATTAAACAGTAGTTCTCCATTCCACTTGGTAACCTCTGTTTTTCTTTATGAATTTACCATATAGAGTAAATTAGGTAAGTGAAATCAAATCATATTTTTCCTTTTATGCCTTCTATTTCACTTAACAGAATGTCCTCAAGGTACATCCATGTACTGGCATGACTGGAATGTCCTATCTTTCTAAGACAATAACAATTTGTTTTATGTATACGTGATATTTTGTTTATCCACTTATCTGATGGCTACAGTTAAGTACCATAATGCTATTAACACTAGTGTATAAGTATCTGCTTGAATCTTTCCTTTCAGTGCTTTTGGATATAGACCTAGGAGTGAACATGTTCAATCATATGATAATTAACCTTTTGAACAAGAGTCAATCTATTTTCCACAGTAATTGTACCTTTTTAAATTTTTATCAGCAATAGTTCAGGGGTGCAGACATGCAGCAGGTCCTGGAGGTTCCGAACTCCGCCCAGTCAGGAGCAAGGCCCCGGCACGACATGCTGGGGGTGAGGTCTGGCTAGCCCTGTGTTCCAGAGGCCCTGAATACCTCACAGCCAGACGCAGTGGTGCCACAATCTGGGGTGCACTCCCCCTAGCCGCCTGGGTCCTAGAGGCTCTGAACTCTACCCAACCAGGTGCAAGGCCCGAGCGCCATACCCTGGGGGTGCGTCTCTGCTAGCCACCTAGGTTGTGGAGGTTCTGAACTCCACCCATCCAGGTTCTAGGCCCTGGCAAAACACTCCAGGGGTGTGCCCCTGCTGGCTGCAAGGAGGACACAAGCTCTGCCCAGCCCAGCTTCCCACAGCAACCCAACAAAGTACATCAAGGGGACACACGGCCAGCCTCACAGGCTACAGAGCACAAGGCTCTGGCACCATAGTTTGGGGTGCGCCCCGCCAGCCACAGGAATACTGGAGGATTGAAGCTCTACCCTGCACAGCGTTCCAGTGCATTCCACTGGGAGGCTGCCTGGCCAGCCACACAGGTCCCAGAGGAAAATGACAAAATGAAATAGCAAGATGCAGTCTCAGTACTCCAGAGAACAAACCCAAGAGACAATGAAATAGAAGACACTGGAAATCGCACAACTGAACTTTCTGAAATGACAGCAACAGAAGTAAAGAAACAACTCCACAAAGATATAGAGGAAATCAGATAAGAAATAATCTCTCAGGTAAAAAATCAAATGACAAACATTATGACAGAAATGCTGTGTGTATCTAAGGAAGATCTAGATAAAAAAACAGAAGAACATAAGAAAATGATGGAACAACGTGAGCGCAAGGCCGGCCTGAGCTACACAGTGCAACCCTGCCTCAAAAAACCAGGGCTGGGTGTTTGGCTCAGTGGCTTAAGTGCCTGCCCTGGCAGGCGCAAGGTTGTGAGTTCAATCCCCAGTACCGCAAAAAAAAAAAAAAAAAAAAAAAAAAAAGATGGAAACTTTGAATGAACAATATAAGACGAAATAAGAATGCATGAAACAGATTCGAAGGGATATTCAGGAAATTAAAAATTCCATTGAAAATTAGCAAAACCACTTGAATGAAGCTGAAGGTAAGAGTCTCAGACCTTGAAGACAGCATGGAAGCTTACAATCACGAAACAGAAAATCTCTTAAAAATAACACAGAACAACAATTTGACAGCTGCAAGATGATGCCAAGAGAAACAATATAAGATTGATAGGTGTCAACAAAAAAGCAGGGGTCAACACAAATGACCTGCAAAGACTTTTTTTTTTTTTTTTTTTTTTTGCGGTACTGGGGATTAAACTCACAACCTTGCACCTGCCAGGGCAGGCGCTTAAGCCTCTGAGCCAGACTCCCAGCCCTGGTTTTTTTTTTTTTGAGGCAGGGTCGCACTGTGTAGCTCAGGCCAGTCTTGCGCTCGCGTTGTAGCCCAGGCCGGCCTCAAACTCACAACGCTCCTCCTATCTCAGCCTCCCGAGTGCTGGGATTAAAGGCGTGTGCCACCACACCCGGCTTGCAAAGACTATTTGCAGAAATAGTTGCAGAAAATTTTCCAAACATGGGAAGAGAATCTAATATACACAAAAGTGAGGCATACAGAACCCCAATTAACCATAACCAAAATAAATCTTCACCCAGACATATAATAATTAGGATATCAGAAATTCAGCACAAGAACAGAATAATAAAAGCTGTCAGAAAAAAGAAACAGATCACCTACAAAGGAAAGCCTATCAGAATTATGGCAGAATTCCCAACACAAACCTTCAGGTCAAGAAGAGCTTGGTGTGAAGTATTTTAAATCTTGAAAGAAAATAACTTTCAACCCAGATTGATTTATCCTGCAAAAGTATCTTTAAAATTGATGGAAAAATAAGATACTTTCATGACAAAGAACAAGTGAGGAAATTCATGGCCACCAAGCCAACACTACAAAGACTACTGAAAAAGAAAAAGGAAAAAAAAAAAAAAAAAAAAAAAAAAAAAAAAAAAAAAAAAAAAAAAAAAAAAAAAAAAAAAAAAAAAAAAAAAAAAAAAAAAAAAAAAAAAAAAGAGTACTGAAAGACACTCTAGAAAGAGACAAAGATAACAATAATCCTAAAAGCAACGACAAAAGGAAACCACTAAGCAGGGCAAACAATTAAACAGAGTAAGTAGAAAACCAAAAAAAGAAAACATGACAGTGGTAAGTCAGTACATATCAGTTATATCAGTCAATGTAAATGCTCTCAACTCACCAATAAAAAGAAACAGACAGGCAGAGTGGGTTAAGAAACAAAACCCAACAATACACTGTTTACAAGAAACACATTTCACTCAAAAGGAAATTCACAGACTAAAAATCAAAGGCTGGAAAACAATACTCCATGCAACAGGAACCCAGAAAAAAGCTCAGGTAGCTATTGTGATTGCAAACAATGTGCACTTCAAACTAAAAATGATCAAAAGAGATAAAGTCACTACATACTTGTTAGGGTAAAACTTCAAGAGGAAGACATTACGATCATAAATATATATACACTAAATATAGGAGCACCCAACTGTGTAAGACAAATCTTAATAGAGATGAAAAATCGAATAAACAATAATACAGTTATAACAGGGGACCTTAACACCCCATTGTCACAAAGAGATAGATCAACCAAACATAAAATCAGCAAAGAAATAACAGAACTGAATCAAACTTGTGAACAAATGGACCTAGTAGGTGTGTACTGAGTGTTCAACCCAACAACATCAGAATATTCTTCTCAGCTGCACATGGGTCATTCTCTAAAATAGATCACATACTAGCTCACAGAACATGCTTAAGTAAATGCAAAAGAACTGAAATAATACCATGCGTATTATCTGACCATAGCACCAAAAATATGAAAATGAATGACAAAAAACCCCACAAGAACCCCACAAACACACGGAAATTACATAACACTCTCCTAAACAATCAACGGGTCACAGAAGAAATTAAAGAAGAAATTAAACAACATCTACAATTGAATGAAAATGCAAATAAAAATTACCAAAACTTGTGGGATACAATGAAAGCAGTCCTCAGAGGAAAATCTATAGCACTAAATTCCCACATCAGAAAAATGGAAAGAACACACATGAAAAACCTAATGCTGTACCTCAAACTTCAACAAAAAGAAGAGCAAGTCAAGCCTAAAGCCCAAAGAAAGGAGGAAATTATGAAGATCAGAGCAGAAATTAATGCAACTGAAACTAAGAAAACAGTACAAAGAATTAATGAATCAAAGAGTTGGTTCTTTGAAAGAGTAAATAAAATTGATAAACCCCTAGCCAACTTTATCAAAAAGAGGAAAGAAAACATCCTAATCCATGCAAAAGGGTGAAACCACCACAGACCCTGTGAAAATACAGAAGATCATCAATACCTACTTCAAAAACCTTTACTCCCATAGGTTCGACAACACAGAAGAAATGGACAGATTCCTAGAAACCTATGAATTACCAAAGCTGAATCAGGGAGATGTAAAATTGCTGAATAACCCAATTTCAGTTAATGAAATTGAAAATGTAATTAGAACCTTACCAACAAAGAAAAGCCCAGGTTCTGATGGATTCATGGCTGAATTCTACAAGAAATTTAGGGAAGACAATGCCAACACTCCTCGAACTCTTCAGTGAAATTGAAAGGTTAGCAAGCCTCCATAATTCATTCCTGGAAGCAAGTATTACTCTAATACCAAAACCAGAGAAAGACCCAACCAAAAAGAAAATTACAGGCCAATCTCCCTCATGAACATAGATGCAAAAATCCTCAATAAAATACTAGCAAATAGAATACAACAAGTCATCAGGAAGATTACACACCATGATCAAGTGGGATTCATCCCAAGAATGCAGGGATGGTTCAACATACAAAAATCAATAAATGTAGTATACCATATCAACAGACCCAAGAACAAGAATCATACGATCATCTCAATAGATGCAGATAAAGCTTTTGACAAAATCCAACACTCATTCATGATAAACACCCCTACACAAAATCAGAACAGATGGCCTCTACCTCCACCTGATAAAAGCCATATATCATAAACTGACAGCCAACATCTTACTAAATGGAGAAAAACAGAAAACTTTCAACCTAAAATCAGGAACAAGACAAGGATGTCCATTATCACCACTGCTATTCGATACAGTTCTGGAAACATTAGCCAGAGCAATTAGAAAAGAGAAAGAAATAAAGGGAATAAGGATAGGAAAGGAAGAAGTAAAATTATCACTCTTTGCAGATGATATGATGCTCTACATAGAAGACCCCCAAAAATCCACTGAAAGACTTCTACATGTGATAACCAAATTCAGTAATGTTGCTGGATACAAAGTCAACACTCAAAAATCAACAGCATTCTTGTACACAAACAACAAACTCACTGAGACAGAAATAAGGGAAACCCTCATGATAGCATCCAAAAAAGTGAAATACTTAGGAATCAATCTAACAAAGGAAGCAAAGGATCTATACAGTGAAAATTACATTACTCTGAAAAAGTAAATCAAAGAGGATTTCAGAAAATGGAAAGATATTCCGTTCATGGATAGGAAAAACAAACGTTGTGAAAATGACCATTCTCCCAAAATTTTAATACGGATTTAATGCAATTCCAATCAAAATACCACTTTTGTACCTCACAGAGGTAGAGAAATCATTCCTAAAATTCATCTGGAACCAGAAGAGACATGGAATAGCAAACGCAAGACAATTCTGGGCAACAAAGGGAAGGCAGGAGGAATCACAATTCTTGACTTAAAATTGTATTACAAAGCTACTGTGATAAAATCAGCGTGGTACTGGAATCAAAACAGACCTGAAGATCAGTGGAATAGATTAGAAGATACAGTCACAACTACAAACACACTTGGCCACCTCATCTTTGACAAAGGGGCCAAACATGTACACTGGAAGAAAGATAGCCTCTTTAATAAGTGGTGCTGGAAAAACAGGCTTTCCATATGCCGTAAACTAAAACCAGATCGATATCTAACACTACGCACTACACTAAAGTCAAAACGGATCAAAGACCTGAATATTAAAACAGAGACACTAAACTTACTAGAAGACAGAGTAGGTAAAAATCTTGATGACACAGGAGTAGGCTGAGAGTTCATGAACAAAAATCAAACTGTACAGGAAATACTTCCCAGAATAAACAACCGGGATCTTGTCTTACTAAAAAGTTTTTGCATGTCAAAGGAAATCTGCAACAGAGTGAAAAGAAAACCCACAAACTGGGAAAATATCTTAGCCAACTGTCCCTCAGACAAAGGACTTCTATCTAAAACATATAAAGAATTAAAAAGAAATCAGGCCCCTAAAATTCAAGAACCCAATCCAAAAATGGGCATCTAAGATGAATACACACTTCTCAGAGGAAGAAATACAAATGGCAAATAAATACATGAAAAAATGTTCAACATCAATGGTCATTCAGGAAATGTAAATTAAAACAATACTGAGATTCCATCTCACTCCAGAAAGAACGGCCAAGATCAAGAAATCAACCAATAACAAATGCTGGAGGGGCTGTGGGGAAAAAGGAACTCTTCTCCACCGTTGGTGGCAGTGTAGACTGGTGCAATCACTGTGGAAATCAGTGTGGAGATTCCTCAAGAAGCTAGGATTAGAAATTCCATTTGATCCAGCTATCCTGCTTGCAGGCATCTTCCCAGAAAAATTGAAAACATCATACCACAGTGATATATGTGCACCCATGTTTACAGCAACACGATTTGTAATTGCCAAATCTTGGAAACAACCCAAGTGCCCATCAATCTGGGAATGGATGAAAAAGATGTGACATTTTTATACAATGGAGTACTACTCAGCTATCAATAAAGATTGCATCAAGACTTTTATAACTAAATGGACACAAGTTAAGACCATACTCATAAGTGAAATAAATCAAATGCACATGTGTAAATACTGTATTGTCTCCCTAGTTTAAGAAATTGAAAAAGTATATACGATTCAAAATCTACAATAAATACTTGTAAGGGAAGAAACTGCTCACAGAGGAAAAGTAATTGGGATAGGGGAAAGGAGGAAAGAAGGAAGGGAAAAGGCAAAAGACATAAATTTGTATATAGGTATACATAAGATAGCTAAAATGATAGCTATACTATTAAATGTATTAGTTATTGGAAAAGAACAGTTAATACTCATATGATTAGATCAATTTTACATGTCTATATCTGTGAATCTAAACAACCCTTTTGAAGGTAACGATATGCAACATTACAACCATTGTCAAATTCCTATCATTTTGCTTTGTAAACCTATAATGTTACTGTATTGGATTTGTTGTTGTTGTCTCTTTTTTTTTTTTTCTTCTCTTTTTTCTCTTAAATAAAAACAAATAAATTTTTAACAGCAATAAACAGATTTCCAAGTTTCTTCACATTTTCCAACACTTGCTATTTTCCATGATCTTTGATCAAAGCCACCCTACTGGGCATGAATTTGTATTTCACTGTGGTTTTAATTTGCATTTCCTTAATGACTATTGACCATCTTGCCTATTTGTGTATCTTCTTTGTAAATATGTCCATTTTAATCCTTTGCCCATTTTTTAATTAGGTTGTTTTTCTGACACTGAATTGTAGAAATTCCTTATATGATATATTTTGGCATCCATTAAAAGATGTATGATTTGCAAATATTTTCTCAAATTCTGTAGGTTATCTTTACTCTTTTGACAATAGCCCTTGATACACGAAAGTTTTTAATTTTGAGAGTGCAGCTTATCTATTTATTCTTTTGTGGCCTGTGCTTCTGGTGTTATATTCTAGAAATCATTGCCAAATTCAGTGTCAGGAAGATGTTCCCCTGTATTTTTATTTAATAGTTTTTTAGTTTTGGCTCTTAAATTCAGATTTTTTATCTGCTTTCTGCTAACTTGTGCATGTGGTATAAGAAAGTCCAAACATCATTATTTTTTACAGGGATATCCAATTTTTCCATTATCATTTGTTGAAAAGCCTGTGTTTCTCATCTGTGGTGGTTAACTGATTGTCATCTTGACGGGGGACACCCAGGTGAACTGTATGAGGATGTTTCTGGACATGAAAGACCTACTTTAAGGAGGACTGCTGTCAGAATGGTATAAAAGGAGAACGGGAGGCAAAGATTTCAGGTGAGTTTCCTTGGACAAGTTTCAGCTGTTCTTTTGAAAGGGGCTCCAGTCCTCACTGACAACGATGGCTGCACTTTCCTGCCAAGGAGCTCCAGTCTTCTCCTTCTCCATGGGAATCACCTGCTGGTTTTAGGTGCAGATTCTTCAGCTTCCAGCAATGGCCTTTTGACCTGTGGGTGCAGAGTCTTTAGCTTCTAGTGCAGATCCTTCGACCTCCTGGTGTAGATCCCTAAGGCCTTTTCTCACGGATCTTTTGGCCTCCTGATGTAGACTCCTAGAGTACACTGCCCTCAGCTCCAGGCCTTCAGTTTCTACGTTTGCCTCTGGAGTAGCCATTGTAGGTGAGTCTTGTAAATTTCTGTGTCCTGCAGTAAATCTGACACAGAGCATGGGCAGTCTTTGAGGAGCCTTCCCCAACCCCTGCAAACTTTTATAAGCACTGACAAATACACCACTGGATGATCTTGGCACCCCTGTCAACTCAGTTCATCATAAATAAGATTTTATTTCTGGGCTATTTCATTCTGTTCGTCTATATCTCTGTCCTTATATGAGTACCATATTGTTTTGTTATAACTTCTTATTAAAATTTGTAATCAGAAAATGTCTGTCCTCCAAATTTGTTCTTTTTGCAAGTGTACCAAAGTGCACTACCTTTACCAAACTTTTTAATTCTTGCTTTTGGTGTACCTGGTCTACTGGTAGCTAATAATCAACTTTTATTAAGAAATGTATTAATTTCAGCCGGGTGTGGTGGCGCACGCCTTTAATCCCAGCACTCGGGAGGCTGAGGTAGGAGGAGCGTTGTGAGTTCGAGGCCGGCTTGGGCTACAACGCAAGCACAGGGCCGGCCTGAGCTACACAGTGCGACCCTGCCTCAAAAAACTAGGGCCGGGAGTTTGGCTCAGTGGCTTAAGCGCCTGCCCTGGCAGGTACGAGGTTATGAGTTTGACCCCTGGTGCCGCAAAAAAAAAAAAAAGAAAAAGAAACAAATGTATTAATTTCATCTTTATTCTTGAAAGATAACTTGATTGGGTGTACAATCTTGGTAGCAAGTTTCTTTCAAGACTTTAAATATGCCATCCCACTGCCTCCAGGCCTTTGTGGTTTCTGATAAGAAACTATCTTATTATTGAAGATCCTTTGTACATGACATCTTTCTTGCCGCTTTCACTACTGTTTGGGTTTTGGCAATTTCACTGTAAGATGTTTTTGGTATGGGTCTCTTTGTGTTTATTCTGTAAAGATTTCCTGGATGTACAAAGTTTTTCAATACTTTTTTTTTCTTCCTCTCCTGGTACCTCCATAATATGTAAGTTTCTTGGTTTTATGTTTGAGTCCTTCGAGCTCTGTTAATTTTTCTTCAAATGTTTTTCTTTTTTTCGGCTCCTCAGGCTTATGAGATAAGGTTAATTTTCTTAACCTTCAAGTTCACAAAACTTGTGTTCTGCCTGTTCAAACTTTGTGTAGAACCCCTCTGCTGAGCTTGAGAAATTATTATATTTTTCAGCTCATAGTTTATTGTTTCTTTGTATGTTTTATGATTTTTCTTGAGAATCGGTCATCTGGGTAGAACTGTACGATAGTTCTGGAAATCTTAATTCTCCCATTCTTCGAGGATTGCTCAATTAGTAGTTGTTTTAGATTGAGATACAGATTTCTATACCTCTTCCCTTCGTTGTTCTACTCACCACTATCTTAGATTATGAACAACATATCCCACTGTTTGCTAGCATTTTGTAACAAGGTACCACTGTTTTTCTTTTCTTCTACTGGAAATCATAAGGCACATTAGCAAATGAGAAACCTGAGCAGTAGTACTATAATACAGGAACTGGTCCACATTTGTGCAGACCTTTTCCAAATTAATTTGAAAACCAAACGCTATCGTTACATTCCTATCAATACCTCACAGAAAACTGTCACCATCTTTACTTTTCTGTTCATGTAAAAGCAAGTAATTGTTTTCGTCTCTCCTCTATTTGTCAATTTTTAAAGACTACAGATTACTCCCATGTCTTTTTTCCTTTTCACACTGCATTGGTTTTCTTTTCTTATTTGCCTTAAAGACACCCGTTAACTTTGGTGGGACAATATTGCCTTCCTGGCTGTCCCAACAGGAAGATAATCTTACCCAGTAAATGAAGATTAGGTCTTTAGCTCTGCTTTGCTCCTAACAAGAGCTGGTGATTTCTCCATTTCAAAAAATCCTAGGTAGAAAGTATAAAGTAGGAACCAAAGCAGTGATGAATAAGCCTGTGTGCTCTCAGTCCTCTGCCACTTACCACACCTGGGTTACACTGACAATCAGAACCAACTGACAAGGTTTCTCTTTTGGCATTACAACCTCTCTTGAATTTAGTCAGGGCTCTAGCTATTGCCACTACTAAAAAGGTACAAGTGACTATACTCCGCAAGTCTCCCAATTTTACTCCCAAGTCTCCCCATTTTAGAACATGGCATCATCAGTCACTTACTTGCCCAATCTAAAACTTTCACAGTTTTTCTTATTTTCTATCTTCCCTTCCCAAACCACATCAAACTCATCAACCAGTTCTGCTGCTTTGAACTCCAGAGTATAGTCCATATCTATTATTTACTATCCTATTCCAAATCATCACCTTCTTCCACATGTGGACCTCTTCCAAAGTCTCCTAGATGTTTTTGGTATGTCCTTCTACACTGACTCATACTCCATAAACTTTAAGTGTGACATAGGTCACAGTCCTTCTCCTTCAGACAGCATGGCATTTCAATCTCAGTGCATTAACAGTCTGCACAGATTCTCCAGTCTCACTTTCTACTTGCTGGCTTATTTACTTTTCTTTCACTGCTGAGACAAAATACGCAACAGAAAAAATTAAGGAAGTGAAGTGTTATTTAGCTCACAGTTTGTGGAAATTTCAGTCCATAATCAGCTGGCTCCAAAGCAGGGTGGCATGGCACAGGGTCAACACTTCAAGACAGCAAAAGACAGCAAAAGTAGCAAGAGAAAAAGGGAGAAAGAACACCTCTTTTTCTCCTTTATATTGTAAGTAGGCTACCTACCGCCAGGGTAGGTGTAGGAATCACACCATTTCTGTGCCCTCCTCTTGCACAGGACACAGGAGGAGGATGTTTACAAAGCAGGGATCCTGGTCCCCTGCTGAGTCTCTTAGTTAAACTTCTAAAGGGCTCAAGTTAACACAATCAGCCATTATAATCTACCCCTTATCAACTTGGTAACCAGACACATTTCTTTAAACTGTTTCCATATACAAGAACATACCTACTCTTAATATTTCACAACTTGAACATTATAACACAGGTTTAACAATCCTTAAGAATCAGTATTACGGCCGGGCGTGGTGGCGCACGCCTTTAATCCCAGCACTCGGGAGGCTGAGGTAGGCGGAGCGTTGTGAGTTCGAGGCCGGCTTGGGCTACAACGCGAGCGCGAGGCTGGCCTGAGCTACATAGTGCGACCCTGCCTCAAAAAAAATCCAGGGCCGGGAGTTAGGCTCAGTGCCTTAAGCATCTGCCCTGGCAGGCGCGAGGTTGTGAGTTCAATCCCCGGTGCCGCAAAAAAAAAAAAAAAAAAAAAAAAAGAATCAGTATTACGTCAACATTATGTTACATTTCAGTAAAGAGATAAAAGTTCAGAAAAAGAATCAAACAGAAATCCTGGAAATTAAAATTTCAATAAATCAAATAAAAAATTAAATTCAAAGTCTAGAAAAATGAAACAGAAATGAATCAGGTCTTGAAAACAAGGTGGATTTAGTAGAACATTCAGAAAGTAACAATGAAAAATGAACAAGAAACAAGGTAAAGATTATCAAAGAGCTCTAGATAATGGTTAAAAGAACAAATGTAACAATCATTGTAAATAGAAGATGTTGAAGTAGCAGCTAATGGCATAAAAAAAAATCTAATCCCCAAAATTATCACAGAAAATTTCCAAAACCTGAAGAATGAGAGGGATACTCAGGTAAATGAGGCATTTAGAACCTTGAATAGACATCACCAGAAAAAAAAACTTTCCCATAACACATCATAGTCAAAATGCCAAGAACCTAGAACAAAGAAAGAATATTAAGATCAGTTAGAAGCATTAAATCACTTACGGGGCAAACTCATCAGAGTAACAGCCAATTTCTCAACAGAAACCTTAAAGACCAGGAAGACCTGGAATAAAATTTTTCAGTTCTAAAAGAAAATAACTGACAATCTAGATTACTATATCCTACGAGGATATCACTGAAAATTGAAGAAGAAATAAAAACCTTACATGATAAACTAGAGATATTCATGACTGCAAAGTTCTCACTGCAAAAAATAAAAAAGTGTGGCTGGGGATATAGCTCAGTGGCAAAATGCCTACCTGGCAAATATGAGGTCATGAGTTTGATTCCCAATACAAAAAAAAAAAAAAAAAAAAAAAAAAAAAAAAAAAAAAAAAAAAAAAAAAAAAAAAAAAAAAAAAAAAAGAAATAAAGGGAATCCAAACCAGAGATGATAAGGACAACAACAACTTTGAGGCAAAGAATAAATCTCACTGGGAGAGTAGTTAAATGAATGAGAAACAGAAATGAATCATACACTGGAAAAACAATAAAACAATGGGAATTAGTATATACCTTTCAATAATAACACTTAATATAAATGGTCTAAACTCTCCAATTAAAATGCACTGACTGGCAGATTAGATAAAAAAATAGACACACTTCATCTGTAAACATGTATGCAGACTGAAAAATGAAAGGATGGAAAATGATATGCCAAGCAGGTGGAGCCCCCCAAACAAGCAGAAATAGCTAAGCTTGTATTACACAAAGCTGACTTTCTACCAAACCTAGTTAGAAGAGACAAAGAAGGCTACTACACAATGGTAAAGGGAAAAAGTCACCAAGAAGAGATGAAAATTGTAAGTATATATGCACTAAACATTAGCACACCAAATTTCATTAAACAAATACAACTTGACATAAAAGAACAGACAGACCCAAATATAAGCATAGTGGAAAATTTCAATACCTACTCTCCCAAGTAGATAGGTGAACCAATCAACCAACCATAACAAACAAAAAAATATAAGTATCAGAGTTAAGCCACACTATAAATGAAATAGATTTAACTGGTATCTATAGGGGGCTCCATCAACAACAGTGACACATACATTCTTTTCAGCAGTCTACAGACCTTTCTCCAAAATACAGTAAGTCCCCAACTTATGAACATTTGAGTTATGAACTCTCACCAGTGTACTATACTGTATAAAATTCACCTTATTAGCATACCAACTAATCCAATTTAGAACAGTTCTCCCAGAATGGAACTCATTTGCAAGTCGGAGATTTACTACAGACTATATTTTAGATAATAAAGGAAAATCCAATAATTACAAAACACCTGAAATTATTCATGTATCCTTTCAGATAACAATAGAATGAAACTAGAAACCAATAGCAAAACGAAGTCACAGAAAAGACGCAAACAGGTTTTTTCCAGACCTTTAGGCAAGAACTAACACCAAAGCTCTTCAAACTTTTCCATGTAATAGAAAAGAAAACCAAACCCAGATAAGGATTCAACAAAAAATACAGAAAAAAAACTACAGGCCAAAATCCTTGATGAAAATTACTGATAAAATCCTCAATAAGACTCCTGCAAACAGGATTCAACAGCTCATTAAAAAGATCATGTACATGACAAAGTTGGCTTCATTGCATGGATGCAAAGATGGTTCAACATGTATAAGTCGATAAATAATATGACACATAAATAGAAACAAGGATAAAAATCACATAATCATCTCAATACATACAGAAAAACCTGTCAGCAAAACCCAACATCTCATGTTAACTTATAAAACAACTTTAGCCATTTGACTGAGCCATTCCCCTCCCGTGTATCTTCCCAAAAGAATTAAAAACATCATACCACAGTGACATCTACACACCTATGTTTATAGCAGCACAATGTGTATTAGCCAAATCTTGGAAACAATCCAAGTGCACATCAACTGGCAAATGGATAAAGATTTTTTTTTATACAATGAAGTACTCTCTGCCACAAAGAAGGACATGCTCAAGACATTTCTAGGAAAATGGATGCACCTTGTTAAGTCCATATCTTTTTTTTTTTTTTTTTTTTGCGGCACCAGGGATCAAAGTTACAACCTCGTGCCTGCCAGACAGGTGCTTAGGCTACTGAGCCAATCTCCCAGCCCTAGTTTTTTGAGACAGGGTCGCACTATGTAGCTCAGGCCAGCCTTGCACTCATGTTGTAGCCCAAGCTGGCCTCGAACTCACAACGCTCCTCCTACCTCAGCCTTCTGAATGCTGGGATTAAAGGCGTGCGCCACCACGCCCGGCTTGAGTCCATATTCTTCAGTGAAATAAATTAAGACACATATGTGTGAATACTACATTGTTTCTCTTGTATGAGACATCAAAAGTGTACATAAGGACCAAAATGTATTCTGAAATAGAAAAATGTTCAAATGGGGAGGGGATCAAAACAGAGGGAAGGGGAAAAGGAAAGAAGGGAAAAGTAAAAAAAAATGAGAAAAGAAAGAAAACATGGAAACAAAGTTTTGTCAATGGGAGGGGAGGAGGGGTTGAAGGAAGAGTAGGAGAATGGGAAAAAAAACAAGTTCTAACATGTAAGGTACAAATTCTCTTTGATGAATGTGATTTTTTTTTTTTTTTTTTTTTTTTTTTTTTTTTGCGGCACCAGGGATTGAACTCACAACCTCGCACCTGCCAGGGCAGGCGCTTAAGCCACTGAGCCAAACTCCCAGCCCTAGTTTTTTGAGGCAGGGTCGCACTGTGTAGCTCAGGCCGGCCCTGTGCTTGCGTTGTACCCCAAGCCGGCCTCGAACTCACAACGCTCCTCCTACCTCAGCCTCCCGAGTGCTGGGATTAAAGGCGTGCGCCACCACACCCGGCTTGTGATTTTTATATATACCTAAAATGTACCAATAAAATCTAGTTGAAAAGAAAACAGCTTTAAAACAATCATACCCCAAACTGATAAAAGCTACATATGACAAGACCATAGCCACCATCATATGGAACATGGAAAAGCTAAAAGCATTTCTTCTAAAATCACAAATGAGAGAAGAGTGTCCATTCTCACTACTCCTACACAATACAGCATTTAAAACTAGCCAGAGCAATCAGGCAAAGAAAGGAAATAAAAGGAAACAAATAGGAAAGGAAGAAGTCATATTATCACTATTTGTAGATCACATCATCTTGGACATAGAAGATCCAAAAAAATTCCACCAGAGGACTTCTAGATCTGATTAAAAAAAAAAAAGTTCAGCAAAGTGGCAGGATAAAAAAAAACATACTAAAATCAATAGCATTCATGTACACCAATAATGAACCCACCAAGAAAGAAATCAGGAAAACAATTCTATTCTTAATAGCTATAATAGTTGGGCATCGTGGCGCCCAGCACTCAAGAGGCTGAGGCAGTAGGGACCACACAAATTCAAGGTCCACCTAGGCTACATAGTGAATTTAAGGCCAGCCTGGACTACAGATTGAGATCCTGTCTCACTATAACCAAAACAAACAAAAAATAGCTTCAAAACAATTGAAGACCTAGAAATAAACCTAATAAGGATGTGAAAGATCTCTACAATGAAATTATACAACTCTGAAGAAAAAAGATGAAGACATTGGAAAATGGAAAGACATCCCTAGTTCTTGGATTGCAAGAAGTAATATTGTGAGAATAGCAATATTCCCAAGTGCATTCTATGTCTTTCACACAATTTACGTTAAAATAGCAACAATATTCTTCACAGAATTAGAAAAAAAAACCCTAAAATTGATATGGAATCAGAAAAGACCCAGTATAGCCACAGCAATCCTGAGCAAAATGAGCAAAGCTGGAAGTATAACAATATCAGATTTCAAGTTGTACCACAAAGTTATAGTAATGAAAACAACATGGTACTGGCACAAAACTCATGTAGACCAATGCAAGACACAGAAGACAGAAAAACAACCACGTGTCTATAGCTATCTGATTTATGACAAAGGGGCCAAAATATATGTTGGAGAAAAGAGGCTCTTTAATAAATGTGCTGGGAAAACTGTATACCCACTAGCGTAAGATCAAATCTAAATCCCTATCTATTACCCTGTACTTAAATAAAATAAAAATGAATCAAATACCTTGATGAAAAAAAAAAAAAGTTTGAAACTGCTGGAAGATAACATACATGAAACACTAAACCATAGATATGCAGAAACAACAGATAGCTGGGTACAGTGGCACACACTTATAATCCTGGTACTCAGGAAGCTGAGGCAAGAGAAGCACCCCACAAGTTTGAGGTCAGCCTGAGCTACATAGTAAGCCCAAGGCAAGCCTGAACTACATAGCAAGACCCTATCTCAAAAAAAACCAAAATAAATAGAAAGTGTTGGAGACATAGCTGCATGGTAGAATGCCCCTGAGTTTGATCTCCAGTACTACAAAGCAAAAAAATATCAATGAATGGAATTACATCTAAGTAAAAAGCTTCTGCCTCCTGGAAGATAAAATAGGTAAAACTCTTGAAATCATAAGTATAGGCAAGGACTTTCTGAACAGAACTCCTGGTGCACAAGAAATAGTACCAAGGCCGGGCGTGGTGGCACACGCCTTTAATCCCAGCACTCGGGAGGCTGAGGTACGAGGAGCGTTCTGAGTTTGAGGGCGGCTTGGGCTACAACGCGAGCGCAAGGCCGGCCTGAGCTGCACAGTGCGACCCTGCCTCAAAAACCCAGGGCCAGGAGTTTGGCTCAGTGACTTAAGTGCCTGTCTGGCAGGCGCAAGGTTATGAGTTCAAGCCCCGGTGCCGCAAAAAAAAAAAAAAAGAAAAGAAAAAAAAGAAATAGTACCAAGAATTAATAAAAGGGACCATAACAAATTAAAAACCTTTGGCACAGCAAAGGAACAACAAATGGAGTGAAAATACAATTCACATAATGGGAAGAAACTTTTCTAGCTGTTTCTCAGAGGGAGGACTAGTATCCAGAAATATAAAAAACTCAAAAAAATTAGACCCCTCCAAATAAAAGACCTGATTAAAACGGACAAGTAAAATGAACAGATACTAAACACAGTCAAGCAAGGAGTACCAGTAAATTGAGCAACCAATTTAAATGCAACATGTATAAGAACAAAATAATAAAAATGTCCCATTAAAGAAATATCATAACCTTATAACCTTCCCATATTTTAACTTAGATTTACCATTCTTTTAAGAGACGAGGCAATTAAAAGCAATGAGCAAAAACAAATCACAAGTAATTCTAAGCAACTGAGAAAGAATATTAGAACACCCCTAGCAGACTTTAATATAAACTTCTGTAAAATGGTTCTTAAATAAAATTTAGCTCAGACTTAGAAAATATACATGCCTGTAATAAAACCGGGACTCCTTCCACCATTTAAATGGCGCTAGGCTGGTGGCCGGTCTCAAGACTTGGAGGCGAGGTTTCACTGAGACTGGCTCTGATCCTCCTCTACACTCTAGAGGAAATGTCAAGCCTGTTCTGCTTCAGTTTTCTTTCTTTGGCTTTACTTCTACTCATTTCCCTACTTTGTACTTTCCTTAGAGAGGCATGTAAGATCAGAAAGAACTCTAGACTATCCCAACATTTTCCTCCTAAATTAAGCCCATAGAAAATGAGCATTGCTAATGCCAAAGACAGGGAAGTCATCTTAGATAAAGGACACATACCCCGTCTCTGGGTCAGATGAGACTTGGAATTGTGCCCATCCAGGAGAACACACATAAAAGCCGTGTCCCAGCTTAATGTTCTGGGCCACGATCTCCGCTGGAGATTGAAACTCAGACACAATGGGGAGAATTACTTCCACATAACACTGGAAGGAGCTATTCCCAAAAGCAGCACTCCAATAAATACAGTGAAAAATGTTCAACACCACTGGCCATTAGAGAAATGCAAATTAAAACAATACTGAGATTCCACCTTACCCCAGAAACAAAGAAATCAAATAGTAACAAATGCTGGCAAGGATGCAGGGAAAAAGGAATCCTTCTACATTGTTGGTGGAAATGTAAACTAGTACAACTGCAGTGTAAATCGGTATGGACATTCCTGAAAAAACTAAAACTAGAAATTCCATTTGATCCAGCCATTACTCTTCCAGGTGTCCTCCCCAAAGAATTAAAATATATCATATTACAGTGACACATGTATACCCAAGTTTATGGCAGCACAATTCATAATAGCTAAATCTTGGAACTAGCCTGTATGTCCATCAGTAGATGAATGACTAAAGAAAATGTGGTATTTACACACAATGGAGTACTACTCCGCCATAAAAAGAAAAACTAAGATCATCCTTAGGAGAATGGATGTACTCTGAGAACACAATGTTAAGTAAATCAGACACACAAGCTTAAATATCACATAATTTCTCTTATAAGAGAAACCCAACACAAAGTATAAAAAGACAGACAATAGAAAAATAAGGGAGATTAAAAAAAAAACTTATCTGAAAGTGTACCTTGATTTAGTACAATTATCTTATGTGTTCTATGTTTCTTTGGCCTGTAGGCCTGGGTGTCAACTGTATTTATGACCATTAACTTGATAAGGATTTATAAAAAAAAAAAAATCTCATGCTGGCAAAAAATAAAAATAAAAATATATTAGGGGTTGCAGGAAAAGAGGAAAGAAGAAAGAATTGAGATCTTTTGTACACATACCAATTCCCCATGATGAATGTAATCATAATGCACTATAAACATATACTAATCAAAATAAAAATTTTAAAAAGAACAAACTTCTTTCAGGTACTTATATTTATCAACTACATTAATATAATTGTTTCTTTTTTTGAGGTGGTCATTTTGAAAAATGACTTCAGAGAAATATATGAAATTACTTCTACTTCAGATAGTTTCACTTCTATGTGTTTGCTAAAAGTCCTAAAAATATTATTAATATCTGGTACCATAGAGTTTTGTTAATACAAACATACCAGTTTGTCTTCCTAGAAAGTAAAATCTATTTCCACTGGATGACATTTTGTCTAAAAACAATGAGAAATTAACATATCATTTTAAGGGAAAATACAGAATTTCCTATCACTCTTATTTTTCAGCCTATGCTACAATTATGGAGTAAAAAATTACTCAGAGAATGAAACTGAAAAATAGCCAAAAAGAAGAAGAAAGAATGCAGGCGAGAGAGTAAGTAAGCCAGAAGGCAGCGCTCTCAGGGAACCTATGCCCACTGAAGAACCCTGTGGACATCACTGCAGAAACCAAGAAGTGATGATCACTGGCTATGGACACTCTAAAGAGATCCTTCCTCTAAGAAAAATTTAATTTTAAAAATCTTTTGTCAATTCCAAATATAAGGATTTCTCAAATGAATGAAACATTAAACTGTCAAAAAATTGATGAATTCCTAAAACAAGGCTCTTCAAATTTTACCTCAAAAGAAAAAAGGTTTTCTTTTCTTCATGGTGAAAATTAATATTACATGCAAAGAAAGTTAATATTGTATTGCTTAAAATAATTTCTGATCTAGAGATCAAACCATATTATGCCTTAATTTATACTTTTTATTCTTAAGTGAAGCTTTGCACAGTGGCAGTATCGTAGTCAATGAAGTTTATCTGAGGCACGATTATTGGTATTCTAAAGTGTGTAGCAAAAAATACTAAATTATATATTGCCCTACTGTCATATAATGCCTCTTATTAAAAAATATTTTTTAAAGAAAGATACAAACAAGAACAGGCAGAGCTTAAAACAAACACCTCTTGGGCAAGAATGATGCAGTTTTCCCACCCCCCCACCTCAAATTATCAAACTTTGTTGCCAGAGGTAGGAAAGACAATTAAATCAGTGCTTCTGTTACATAAAACTGATGTAAATTCCTGGCTTTGTTCCCTGGTATTTCTCTACAGTAAAGTGATAAAACTGTTCCTGATTTTTAAAAAAGGCTTTTCTTGTGAGACAAACTCACAGTTGGTGACTGCTGGACAAAGTTCTTTGCACTTACCAGGGAGGGAAAATGTGGACGATATCCTGGGGACGCCCCTGGAGGTAGCCTGCAGTCTCCCTTGTAAAGAGAACTTTCAGATTGGCTCGAAGTGCAGGGGCCATATCTTGGCAAGGGGTAGGAAATGGTGGACCTGCTAACTGCTCACACATGGCAACTTGCATGGTGCATTCCTCATGTAGCTCTAGAATTTTCACAATTAATATACCAGATTTTCTACCTAGAAGTCAAAAAAAAGAACAAAATAAAAAATGAAGTACAAAAAGACATGGTTTATCTGTGAATAAAATATTATGAATAAAAGATTCATATTCAGATAGCTTTATTCACCTGGAAAAAAATGGTTTACAAACTTTGCAAAGTAAAATACAGACTCTCATGCTCACTATAACGTTTTTCTTTAATCAAAAACTGCCTGCATGTTGCATTTAATATATGCATGTTAAGTAACACAGTTTTCAATCATTAAGAAACAGTCTTGTGTATATGGAAACCTAGGACCCATCATTTCATGAAGCATGTTCTTACTCCCAAACTTGAACCCTTTAGGTGATCACAACTAAGGGAGTATGGCTACTCTTGGTCTTCCTTCCATGCTCCCTTTTCATCACCTGCTCGAGTCTTTGCTTTGGGATAGACAGACAGATAGACAGATAGAGATATAGAGGATATATTAATCAGCATGCAAGTCTTCTAATAATTATAAAGGCTAAAAGTTGAGTATCTACATGAACTGCTGCTGGGTATTAGGGCCCTGGATCTAAACAGGTGGAATTCAATATGGATTCGAATACTGTCCCCCTTACAAAGTTGTTTGAACTACCTAGCACACTTCAGTCTCTCGGGCTTCTCATGTGTGAAATGGAAAGCATGTCACCTGCCCCAGTGAACATTTGTGAGAATTAAAAGAGACAAAGGTGAGAGTATATACAGTCTACAGCCCAGAAACCCTAGACATGACCCAGAAACCACAGGCATCAAAATACCTAAACGAGGACACATATCTTAGTACTGTTAGGACCCAACATAAATGGGGAAGATAGTGCATTCACATCACAGGACACTACACAGCACTTTCAGGGCCTGAACCAGACCTAAGTGTCTCAGATGGAGAGATCTCAAAAACAAGAGGAGTTAAACAAGATACATACCTTTAATTCAAATAAAAGACAAAAACAGTCAAGCATGGAGGTGCATCCCTGTGTGCTCAGCACTCTGAGAGGATGAGGTAGGAGAATTACAAGTATGAGCCCCGCTCCACAAAAAAAAAAAAGTATGAGCCCAGCATGGACAACTGTTAACTTAGCTACTTAGTGAGACCCTGCCTCAGTACAAAAAAAAAAAATAATAATAAAAAGGCTTGGGGATGTAGTTCATCCTGAAGACACTGAGTTCAATTCCAGTGCCAGGGAAAAACAAAAACAAAAAACAAAAATAAAAACTACAGAAACCAATACAACGTTGTTTATGGATACATATGTCACATAAGTATAAAATATGGAGAAGGATACAAGAAAAGTCAGAGTAGCTGCTGCCTGTGGAGAGACTCAAGAGACTCAAGAAGGAAGTCAGGGGATTTCAAATCTATCTGTCATATTGGTTTGCTTTTTTTTTTTTTTTGGTACTGGGGATCGAACTCACTACCTCGCACTTGCCAGGCAGGTTTGTGCCACTGAGTTGAATCCCCAGCCCCTGTCATATTGTTTTTATTATAAAAATATGTGAAACAAAAAGGCAAAAGGTTAACAACATATGTTATTAATGATAGGTAGTATATACAATTATGTTTTTCTATTACTCTGTCTTTTTTAATTAAAATAAATTAATGTAGTGAAAGTAACAAAGTATCTAACCTAGTACCTTCCTGATAACAAACACTAAGATGAGTTTCTCTACCACTTTAGCCAAATGGTTAACAGTTAATAATAAAAGCTAATATTTAACATAGTGCCAATTTTCTGTAGTGTAATTTTGCTGCCCTTTCTTTTTCCCTCTTGCTTTTGCTTCATTCACTTCCCACTCAACCCCAAACTTTCCTTCCCTTTCTTTGTCTAACTGCCAATAGCATGTGTCCACATATTAAGTTAGGCTACATGCTACCCAGAACACTGTCCTGGACAACTGCTTCTTAAGGTATGTCCTTGTCTTGCTACTCTCAAGGTAAGGAAGAAAATGGGATTACGGAAGCATGTAAGACCAATGTTAAGCTGCCACTGGTCATTAGGAGCAAGGGAATGGAGGTGTAAAAGTAAGTATCTAAGGAAGGGGGCTGACTAGGAAGTGGACACACAGTTGATCTACAAGACAGATGAGTCTATGAATAGGAAAATAGGTTAGGATAACAACAAAATCGTTTTAGCCCATACTCTTTTTCCTGGCCAGGACAGACCGGGAAGTGGGTGGAGAATTAGGGTCTTCAGAAACAAAGGGAAAAGTCCTAGGTGCTATGATGGCCACAGGAGCACTTTTGGACATATTTTCAGAATTGTTAAAACTTCTACCTGAACTCAGGGCTCATTCCCAACACAACATTGACCTGTTACCTGCCCTGTGTCCTGCTGAAACCAGTCAGTGCCCAGGGCTCCACTGCCTCCTGTGTACTCAACTACCGGCTGCCCTACTCAAGTTCAGGTGGCCCAGCTAAACACAGGCTCTTGATCCTGTGCACTGCAATACTTGTAGGATTCAACTGTGCCAAGTATGTTCAGGCAGCACAAGTCCTCTCTTCAGAGGTATTCATTCATGTCTTGTGGGATCCACATTAGAAGCAACACAGATTTCTACAGAGTCTATAGAGACCCTGAAGAGTTCTTTCAAAAGGCAGGCTATTACAAAAACACATAAGTAGTACTATGGAAGAAACAGCCATGCATGTAAGATAAATCAAACTGTCACTGACTAGTTTCTTTGAAGATTGTTACAATAAAATGATAATAATACTCCAAAAACCAAGAACTCTGCTCAAGAACTGATGCAAATAACTTATAAATAAATAACTTATTTTATAATGCTATCATCACTGCACTGTACACCACAGCTTGCTAGGCTTAGGAAGCGATGATTGGGATCACCATGTCTATGATACTGAGTAGAGGACAGTACTGTTCTCCTATCCACCAGGCAGGTCATTCCCCAGAAGCCTACGAAAAAAACAGTACCTTCCTTCCTAAAAGAAAATGAAGCTAAGTCCCCTCTCATCTAAGAGAGAGAAAAGCATAGGGCAACCAACAGCAAACTATGTGCTTGAGGAATTTTTAATCCAAGCACAATATACTCACTTACAATGAAGACTTTTATACTTAGATAAATGGTACATAAACGGTCATTTCTGTGCCATTAGGGCAATATTTTCCATAAATGCTGTAAGACTGAGCCAAAATATCACCTCATCCAGAATTCATCCTGAAATCCAGCCAGAAGCAATTACTTCCTCCCTTTCAAATCCTCAAATACCTTATCTATATTTATCACTCTATTAAGCATGACTTCACTTTTAAAAGACTATAGTACTAACTACTCCTAAAAGTTCTACAATCTGCGAGGCAACAAAGCACATGCATGGCACAGTGTCTGGCCCAGCATGTTGCAATAGTGGCTGCTGCTGTCACTCTTACCAGCTTTTCAAGGCATTTTCAAAATGATTCTCTTACTGATCCACAGAAAAACCTATGAAATACATAAAGAAGGTGTTGGTCACCCTCTTTGACAGATTAAAAAACAGAAAAATAAAGTAAGTTGCTTCTTAAGGACAGGAAAGATTACTGGCAGGTCTAGTCCTAGAACTCAAGTATACTTACAAGCTAAGGGCCAAAATGTGTGTTCAGTAAATACTAAAAATAGGAGTTGGGCATGGCAGCACACACCTGTAATCCCTGGATGTTGAGACAAAAGGACTCCCAATTCAAAGCCAGTTTGCAGTTTAGCAAGACCCTTTCTAAAATACAACTTTAAAAAAGGGCTAGGATGCCGGGCGTGGTGGCGCACGCCTTTAATCCCAGCACTCGGGAGGCTGAGGTAGGAGGAGCGTTGTGAGTTCGAGGCCGGCCTGGGCTACAACGCGAGCGCAAGGTCAGCCTGAGCTACACAGTGCGACCCTGCCTCAAAAAGCCAGGGCTGGGAGTTTGGCTCAGTGGCTTAAGCGCCTGCCCTGGCAGGCGCGAGGTTGTGAGTTCAATCCCCAGTACCGCAAAAAAAAAAAATAAATAAAAAAAATAAAAATAAAAATAAAAAAGGGCTAGGGGTAAAACTCAGTGGTAGAGCACCTCTAGTTTAGATACTCAACACTGCAAACAAACAAACAAAAAAGCTTTCCATAGAAAACATTACCACGAGTTCTAGTAATTTCTAGCCATATAGATGCCTATAAGATAAAACAGAGTTCTTAGTTTAAAATATCCAGCATTTAACTTAGAAGCTAACATTTGCTTAATCAATGCATAGATGCGTGAGCTACATTTCCAGTCTTTTTTTTTTTTTTTTTTTTTTTAATTTTCAGACAGCATCTCAGTAAATTGCCCAGGCTGTCCTTAAACTTGCAATCTTTCTACCTTAGACTCCTGGGTAGCTGGGATAATAGGCATGTACCACCAAGGATGGCAAAATCTTTAGATTTAAGTAACAAGAGAGCACAACAAGTGAATAAGTGATAAAAGAAGAAAATCTATTTATGATTACTGAGGTCAGTGACTTTTCAAAAATATAGAGGTAGCCAAGATCCACTTATATGCATGTCAACTCAAATCTTCCCAAATGGGCTATATTGATGAACTAATATATCATAAGAATAATGAATGCTACAAGAAAGGATAAAGTAAAGCTAGTCACTATGTGCAAAGAGAATTTGAAATCTTTTTTTTATCAAAAACAGGAACTTCTATTTTTCTAACAAATACTTTTCCTGACAGTTGTTGCCACTAACATTAAATTGTTTATTTAATAATCCAAACATTGACTACATAATAATTTGGAATTTTCCTTCTATATTGTTACTCTGTCTCTCTTTATCTTCATAGACACTCGAACATGCTAACCTATATAGTATCCTGTTTTAAAACGTACATCCTACTCTTTCCTTAAATTTGTTACTGATTTCAATCTTCAGGCCAATTCACCAAGTATACACTGTTCTTTTCTCCCTTGTTCTTCCTCTGCTCTCAAATACGCAGGTATAGAGAAAGACAGACAGTCAGACAGATGGACAGACAGACACACACACACACACACACACACACACACACACCGTTGTATAAACCTAGGAATCAGAAATGGACATCACAGGATTTAAAAGTCCACCTCTTTCCTCTGTAGACAGGACCTCTAACTTAGCCAAAACTGACACTAGTAACTATGAACCAGGGTTATTATAAATTTTCTCGTTACATTCATGCCAAAATACAGGCACACACTACCACATCTGGTTCCTTACTTTTCTTCTTTTAAATACCTAGCAATGATGTACTGCAGTGAATATTCAATAAGTGGACCTCTGTTAAATCATTGCTTGCATTATTAGTGTTTGGTAAGTCAAAATTTTAGTTTCTGGGTAAATGTTGTAAGCTGCCATTAGACTGATCTCACAGATAATTTCAGGATAAAATTCGTAAGGTTTTAAACACATCTAGATTATAACACTTAAAAAACAAATTCTATAGAAATTCATATTCTTGCCCTGTAAACACTATAATTACTTTTTTCAAAAAAAATTTACTTTCCTCTATAAAATTTTAAGTCATCTGTCAATGATGAACAGACACATTTCTTAACCACAACTACTTACTGAGCTGTAAACAATTGTGCTTTCACTTCTTGATTCCACATATTTTGCCTTTTCACCCAGTTTAAAATATTCTTCTCCAAAACCCACAGTAATTCTAAGCATGAAATAGAAATCTGAAACCCAACTCCCTCTTCCAAAAAAACTAAACTAAATAAGACAAGACTAACCAGGCAACTGGAATGTTTATTACAACATAGGGATGAGACATGAGAGCAACCAAGTCTTAGTTGAGCTCTTTGATCTCTGAGGATCACAGTGTCACAGTGTTACCTATACCTGGACATGTCACTGCAATTTGTTCAACCAAGTCTTAGTTGAGCTCTTCGATCTCCGAGGATCACAGTGTCACAGTGTTACCTATACCTGGACATGTCACTGCAACTTGTTCTTCAGGGATAGCCTGTACAACCCTGCAGAAACTGAATGGGCAACTGAAGGTCTCATTTTTAAAAGAAATCCAAGTAAGCAAAATGCATACAAAGACTGTAAGACAGCAAACGATACTTCAGAAAAGTTACAGTAGACCAAAGGGAAGACTGTTTAATGTTCCCCAAAACTCATACGCTGAAGCCCTAACTCCTAGTGTGGCTGTATTTGGAGACAGGGCCCCTAAGGAATAATTAATGCTAAATGAGAGCATAAGGTGGAGACTGTAATCTGAAGGAATCGGTGTCCTTATCTGAAGATACACCAGAGTACCTGCTCTTTTCACATGAGGACATAAAAAGGCACAGAAAGAAGGCATATGCCTGCAAATTAGGAAGAAGACCTTCACCAGAGCCCACCTATGCTGCTGCCCAACCTAACCTCCAGCACTGTGAGAAATATATGTCTGCTGTGTATGCAATGTGGTCCATGATATTTTATTAGAGCAGCTGAGCTGACTGGAATGGAGGTGATGTGATACAGATAGGACCACCTGACATGCAAATGGATGCACAGCTGATCAGCTGCCCTTTTACCCTTAGTATCCAGAAAGTAAGTTCTTCTTTAGCTAAAAACTTCCCTATTTAAAACACTTTACTTTAGCCAGGCATAGTGGTGCATGCCTTTAATCCCAGCACTCGGAAGGCTGAGGTAGGCGGAGCACTGTGAGTTCGAGGTTGGCTTGGGCTACAAAATGAGCAAGCCCGGCTTGAACTACATAGTGCAACCCTGTGTCAAAAAACTAGGGCTGGGAGTTTGGCTCAGTGGCTTATGTGCCTGCCTGACAGGCATGAGGTTGTGAGTTCAATCCCCGGTGCCAAAAAAAAAAAAAAAAAAAAAAAACACCACCTTACTTCATACTACTTCGGGTAATATTTTGGGTTCAGAATATGTATCTAAAAGTCATACTGAAAACAATTTTTAAAAGGTCATAAGGCTAAAGAAAAGGTACAGAAATAGACATTTTAATATTTCTATTTTTATAAAGGGAGCTTCAACTGAAAGATAAATAAGTGTGTTGGGAAATTTTTCAGGAAGCCATTTTTAAAATAGGAAATTAAAATTATAGGTGGTCACTCCAGTCCTCTAGGGTTTAAAGGTTTACAAACCCACTCTCATCCAAACAATCCTATGAAAACCAGAAGTCCATGCACCCTTACAGGACAGCATCTCCACTATGTACACAACTAACTACTCATTCGTGTAGCAGAAAGAGTTAGAGAACACTAATGAACTGACCAAATCCAGGGTGTCCCTACTGCCACTTATCCTTGGTCCTTATTCCACCACTAACTCCTCAGCCCCTGCTCCTCTCTATAAAGATTATGAGCAAAGATATTTTAATAATCAATTTCTAACTTATCAGTTAAGTCACTTTATTTGGGTTGCATGGGCTAAATCTACAATGAGCCAGAGCAGCATGTGTATGAATGAGAACACAGCAAATTCACAACTACTGGACACAGCAGGTATTGTAGTCTTGAAGCTACCTTCCTCCCACAGCACTGCAACAGACAAGGAAGAGAAGGAAAATGAGAAGTGAAATTAGCTTAATGAGAAGATGTAACAAAAACAGAATGACGGTTACCATAAAAGTGCCTCCCTGGAAAGAAATGCAGTGAGAGATCAGTGAGCTCCAGTGTTAGAAAAGCGCAACACAGGGAGCTCCAGTGTTAGAAATCAAACACAGGGGAGAAAAATTTTCACATTGGATTAACACATAAGTCTAGGTAAAACAGCAACAAAGAACTTTAAAAGTGAAAATAACTCAGAGTTTAATAAAATTACCCTTTCTCAGTAAAGAAACTGATGCATGCATGAAGTGCACATAGGCCTTAAACCCTGGCAGAGTCAGGACCAGAACCAGTTCTGCTAGCCAGAACCCTTTTCGTACACCAGTGTCACATAATATTTTAAAATTCCCTACTGGTTTCATGAGTTACCAGTCACAGGGTTGTTAGTAAGCCCTATGCATATTTGTAGCACTTTGCATAGTTATTATTTTCTTATACTTTGTGTAATTATAACACTACAGGATACTGCAAGTATAATTACAAAATAAGCATTAAGAGAGAAAAATATATTAGACCTGGTAGCTAAGCTTATACTATGAAAGTTGCCACTTGATCCTAGAGGGAAATACGTAAAGTTGGGTGCAAGATAGTGTACGTGGAAATGGTACCGTCAGAACAGAGACCCAGTCAACTAAGTTGACAGCATGAAGAATGCCATACCAAAGAACTTCAAGGTGATGAACATTTATTTCAAAGATACTAGACAGTCAATGGAAATTTTTAAAGCAGGGCAGTAATATCAGATTTGCCTCTTAGGATGATAGCCCTGATAGACTGAAAATGAGAAAAGATGGGTGTTAAGGAAACTAGATTATTTGACAAAACAATGTAGGCATGAGGGAATAAGGGCTTCAACCAAGGTAGCAGACTGACATAGGGGATAAATGCAGTCATTTGGCTTCAGAAACAGTTTCTGAGGTACAGTCATCATCATCATCTGGGGACCAGATGGGCTGAAAAACTGTAAGAGAAAACCTAAAGTCTGCAGGGCGATAGGCAAGGGAAAGCCGCGTCAGGGACTTGGGAACAGGCAGAATGGGGGGTTAGGTAGGAGCCCCAGGAGGGTAGACAGTGGCAGTCAGGGGAAGTGGAGTAAGGAAGCTGTCACAAAGATCTCAGATTTCCCACGAAGGGCATGTTGAACAAGAAGCTCAAAGGTGCAGGCAGGGAAGAAGTCTAGGGAACCCTTGTTGAAGCAGCACATGGGAAAAGTAAGCAAAGAAATGAAAATAAAAAAGGGAGAGAGCAAACCAAGAAGTGTTATTCTAGAAGCTGAGGAGAAAAAATGACCAGCCATGAAAGTGCTGCATGGGGTCAACTGGAAAGGTGGTGATTTCTGTGGGCTGGTGCAAACCAACCCAAGTTACACGGGGACGGAGGAGCAGGGAACATGGGCTGCAGCCTGCTCTTTCAAATTTTTATCACAATACAAAAGAGCAGTTTTCAATACATTGTCCAACTATGCAAAGATTTTACTAATTCAAGAATATTCCATTTGCCAGTTGCAGTTTCCTATACACTAACAGAAAAATAAATCTACTATTTTTGTTCAGAAAGAACTACTGAATGACAAGCAGTAATCCTCTTAAAACACCTTCTTTCTCAAAGATTCCAGCTGCACCAAGTAGCCACAGTGGGGTCACTTGGCCTGTGGACTCATTCCTTCTCAAGAGTGTTCCCTGAAAGATGAGAAAGACTGGGCTTGTATATTCAAACAGGCTTCTCCAGAAACTAGTGGAAAACATATAGCCCCTTGGAAAATAAAAATAAGCTAAAGAAGTCTGTAAAACTAGATTGGTGGAAAGGTGAGGATAACATACACAAGATTTCAGAGCATGGAGAAATGCCAATGTGATACTGGAACTAGTAGGAGATAGTAAAATAGCCGCTGAACAAGCTCCAAAAAAAGAAACAGCAAGCTGTCTTTCCAATATTAATACTTTTCTGGATGTCAAAGATAGAATTTCAACATATAAATAATTTCATCATTAATGCAGTCCCATTTTAACCCTTTGAATAAAGCCTTGTTATGAAATATATGAAATTCAACAGGAAACACATTTTACCCACTACATAATACATTTAGAATGAGTTAACTTTGCAGTCTTACTTTTGGATCATTTACCAACTATCACTTCATACATTTCTAGTGATGACAGTAAAAATGGATACGGCAGAAAGAACTAAGGTGTGACACATACATTAGCTAGAGAATTATGTTTGGTATTAAATATCCTTTCCTCTATTTCTCAGGCCACATAATTGTCTTAGATAAAATTAGGAAGTAATGACATTACAAAAATCAAATATAAACTCTTCATTCCTCTGCTAGTTCATACTTACAAACTTTAAAAATTATAGTCATAGCTCTAATACTGGACAAACTAATGTCAGAGTTTTATTCCTGATTTTAATTATTCATCCAAGAGTATTTGTGTGTGTTTTTGCCCTAGTCCATGACTATCAAGAACATATTAAATACCATCACTGCACTAAAACATGGGTGAGGATATCAAAGGGGAAAAACTAAAGCTTACATACTGTAGTTGGTTTTCTGGTTTTATTGGCCTGAGGGAAGCTGGAGTTAATCCAGAGGCAGCTTTCTTGATTCCAGAGAAACGGGGAAGTCAAAAAAAGGAACTGAAGCAAAACCTCTGGCCAAATCATAGCTGACCCACACACTAAGGTCACAAGCAGAATTCCTTCAACTAAAATAAGAGGTGGTAGATAATAAGGTAACAAAAGGAGATTAAGAAAAAATTTTAAATGACTTAAACTTTGAATTACAAAATAATCCTCTTCAACTCATGTCATTTTCATTTCTTAAATCTCAACAAACATAAATAGTCTATTAAACTTATAATATGATGTTAAAAGAGTCCTATGAGGCTGAGGTAGGGGTACTGCAAATTTGAGGCTAGCCTGGGCAATTTAACAACTTAATGGGACTCTGTGGCAAAATAAAAAATAGATAAAAAATAAAGACCTGGGGATGTAGCTCCTGGGTCCTGGGTTCAATCTTTAGTACAATATTTGGAAGGCATAACATACTGCCAGAGATTGGTCAAATTAAATGATAGCTTACCACACCCATTTCTTTAGTGAGATTAAATATACAATATTAGGAGAGTGAGAATAAATCATATGTATATTCTAACAATCATTCTTCAATTAAATAAGGGATCTTATCCTATACTTTGCTTTGGTAGAAACAATCAGTCTACTATTTTCTACCCCAAGTTAATCACTAACCATGAGAAAATACTTCATCAAGGAAATTTAATCTTACAGACACATAACTTATCTACACAGAATTCTCTGTTTTTCTTCTTATTCATACTGCTATTTTATTACAGATTTGCTGACCCTGATATTTCTTCCCCCCCAAGTGACGAGTCTAGATCACGATCCCATTTCAGGGTCTCCCCAGCCTCTTGGGAGACCCTAGGCAGTAACTAAAAGGCATCACCAGATTTCTGGCTGTGTTCCCAATGAACCCAGGGGACCCCACTCCCAGTGCACCAGATTGTCAGGAACACTGTACTGTCAGGGGCCCCATAGCTACTGTACCTGAGTTCACTAAGGGACCTATCTGAGGACTCGCCACAGCCTTGCCTGACCTTTCCTCACAACCTCAGAAAGACTCACCTGAGGGTCTCACAAGTGACAATGATTACAAAAACCAAGCCTCTCAGTGAATTCACAGCTAATCATGCTCAAAGACAAAGAACAACTACATTCATTTTTAAAAAAAATTCATTTTAAAAAATACTAGAAGGACCAATCTCGCTATTGAAATTTCCTTTCCTGATAGAAAGGTTTAACTTTTTAGTACTTCATAAATCTCAACTTCTATGGCTTCCACAGACTGTGTAATGCCCATCCCACCTAACACCAATCCCTCTTTCCCAATTTGTTTCTATTTTCTTTCTTTCTTTATCATTCATCACTTCCACTAAAAGAGGACTGCAGAGGATCAGATCTTGTTTATTCACAGTGTTTCGCCAGCCTAGTGCGGGGTATAGCCAGCAAGCAGTCCTCAGTAAGAACTCACTGAATAAATCAATGGGAGCTGACCTGCAGAGTTCAGCATCTGTGGCTTTCACTTCCCACCATCTTGTCTCCATCACAAGTTTTAAGCTGGGGTAACATAGCAGTGTGGGAAAAGAATGTTTGTTTCAAATAACCAAAACAGAGATATGGGCACAGAAAATTTTCCTCCATATCACTAATGTACACTGATGTACTTTTTTACAGAAAAAGATAAAATACATTACCTGGTGGCTTATCTTCCACAATGCAATTTAAAAGAAAATCAATGTTTTTTTAGTTAAATGAATGTGACTTTAAATTGTTCTTGTAAAAGTTTTCTTCTTAACAAGAGTAGGCAGCCAAAAATTTAGGATTTAAAGGAGTAGAGGCTCTTCCTCTACCCCCAAAATCAGTTTTCTTTGCTTAACAGAAAGTCGGTAACTCTACAGCATGTAGATTCTCTGGCTGTCTTTCTGATTCAGAAGGCTCTGCTCTACATGGTTAGTGAGGATGGTACATAAACAGCAATGAGTGCTGTACCTACTCAGAGCCCTCAGGGAGGCGACAGTCAAGGGAAGCCATCACTTGCATAACTTGCATAAATCTGAACTCCACTATTTTATGCATTTCCATCAACTATGACAAAATGTTCAAATCAGCTATTCCAGAAACAAACAAACAAACAAATAAAAAAATCAGATTTTTGTTCCCTTAACTGAGGTCTTTATTGTCTGGAGGAAAAACTAACCTGAAAACACAAACAACAAAAACTTTGAAGGGGACAATGTGTAATAAGATGTGGCAATGGAAAAATAAAGCAGCAAATGCAAGTCACAGTGAGAAGAATAAGAAATATGATATAATTATTCTCATGTATATAATGTAATTATTAATGCAAAAACAGCTTAGGGAATCACAATTTTAAAATTGGACAAAAGAAAAAGGAACTCCTGAAATTAAAGCCTAATTACTTGAATAGATCCCTAATAGGGCACAGGTAAGTTATCCAATGGAGAATGGCAGTTGGACAGATTTGTATGAATTCATTTTTAAATTTATTTATGCTATCTTTGAGACAACAAAATATGGTGCCAAAGGTGGCTTCAAACTCTTGGGGTCAAGAGATCCTCTTGCCTCAGCCTCTCAAGTAGCTGGGACTATGTATACGCCACTGCACCAAGAAAATTTATTTCCTTAAGTGAATTAAGTATCTCATCTAGGTGGACTGTGTGGGCTGTCAATGACTTTATAAGCAAAAGACTCTTAGGTTGGCAAGTGGTACAAACTGAAAGGAAAGTTTCCCAAGTACCAGCACTAAGATACTGTTGAACAGTGGTAGGAGAAAGGAATGGACACAAGTTACAGTATTTTATGGACTTGACTACATAAAATTTCTTCTAGACATGACCCAATAGCCCCCTCATCAATTCCTACAAAAACTGTTACTGCTAATACTGATATAGACAGGTTTGGGTTGTTTTGGGGGTTTTTGTTTTGTTTCACTGTTTTTTACACAGGATCTTCCTATGTAGTGGAGGTTGCCCTTGAATTCACTTATGGAGCCCAGGTTGGCCTCGAACTCATGGTGATCCTCCTGCCTTAGCCTTCAGAGTGCTGGGATTACAGGCATATGCCACTACGACCAGTCAGATATAGCTAAGTCCATCCTCTGCTTCCTGTAGTGCAAATCTAAACTCAGTGTAGCGATTTTTTACTTTGGAAAGATATGCATACCCTCCTACCCAAAAACCTACAGCACTTCTTTGGTCACAGGCACATCAGAGGGTGTTCTGAAGCAAGCAGTCACACACACCTGCTGATCCTTTTCAATACATTCCATTAGCAAATTGAGACAGAAGAAAATTCAGAGCAAATTCTGTTTTGGGTGTTGACAGCATGGGCTACTCAACTTTACTGATTATACTTGTTTCTTTAATTCTATACCCTTTCCATAATCTTTTTTTTCATCAGAATAGAGGAAACTTTTAGGAACAAAAATCTAATAATTTTAAAAAATCACTTATCTGAAGCCCACTGCTTCTTTGGTGTTATTTTTCTTTCTGTACTCTCATCCTAAATAACGTAAATTTAACAACATCCATAACTATTTTTAGTTTTTAAAACTACATATACTATGAAAATACTCGTGACAGTGTTATTAAACAGAGGCTGAGTGGGAGAATGGGCACAGCAATCTTTGCCATGAACACCCACTCTGAGCCCGACAGGACCCAGAACCTGAGCCATGGTGCTGCTTTAAGCTGGTTCTGCTGGCCTCTAACCAAACACACAGGTCACACCCACTCACAATCTCTTGTTCACCCTTGTCTTCAACTCTAAAATAAAGACAGTGGGACCTAATTGGGAGAGTTGTTGTGAACATTACATGAGCAAATAAATGTTCAAAATGCTTTGACTACCATTTAAACAGCCTCTCTGAGAGGCACCATCCAGATGCTGGAATGTAGCATCATGAGGAAGACAAGGAGGAGGGAAGTGGGTCCCCAGGACCCAGGAAGAATCTGAAGTGTGAACTGAAGCACTCAGAGAGAGTAAAAAGAAAAATTTCAATGAAGAAGAAGGTGGTAGCTGGCAGCACCTTCTCCCTGAGATGGGACTCACTGCACAAGAAGAGCTGTTTGAACCTGGGGACACACGGTCACGGTGACACAGCAGTGGAGGGGAGCAGTGCACATGGAAGACTGCACTGGTTGGCGGTGAATGCAGAGGACAACAATTGGCTGGGAGACATTTTGGAGTTGGATCGGCTTAACCCAGAACCCAGAACCCAGAACCCAGAACTGCAGGCTTCTTTTAGCAGCTCCAAGCTGGGCATAGACCTGTGGAAATTGCTTGGACTGTGGCAAGCCCAGTAAGTCTGGTCTCAGGGCAGGCCTGCTAAGGTTATCCACCACTCCATAACAAAGCAACTGCTAGATTGCAGGATAAAGTGGTACCATTCAGAACTCTGTCTCCACAGGTCATCTACTAGTGAAACCAGAAAGAATCCTGAAAGTGGACAATTTGTTTTTCTTTTTCTGTTTTGGTTTTTTTGTTCGTTTGTTTGCTTGGGGTTTTTTGTTTTATTTTGTTAGATTGTTGGGGTTTTTTCTTTTCTCTTTCTCCTTCTTTTTTTTTTTTTTTTTTTTTTTTTTTTTTTTTTTTGTGTGTGTGTGTGTGTGTGAGTGCGAAAGTGGTTACTAATCCCTTTGTGGGTGTGGTTCTGTTCTGTTTTTCCTTTTATCTCTTCTGTCTCTCTTTTCCTTCAGTCTTGTGCACCAGTTTCCTCAAGCTGGTGTGATCCCCCTTTGTTCTCCAACCTTACTTCTAATCTCTTTCTCTTCTTCCACTTCTCTATTTTCTCTTTAATCCAATTAAATTTTAATCCCATGGGCAAAATTGACACATCTTACATATTGCATATAACTATATGGTTTGTTTTACATTGTGTTATTTAATCACAAATCTAGTTCATATGGTTAAAAATTGCAAATTAACAGTTGGCTCAGTTTGTTGTTTTTTGGCTGTGTTTAATGCTATTGGTACCATTACAGCCAAAAGTGACATAATTGTTCTCAACAGTTGTTCTCATAATCTAGGACTGAGATTAACTAAGGATCACAGAAAATACAGTGGCATAGGTCAAAGAACCAGGGATTAGGCTAAAGAAGCAACAAGTTCTCATCTCCAACAAACTGAAGAGGTAAGATCTTCCAACAGACTCAAAACCCAAAAACTAGCTACACCTAGAAGATACCTTAGAGAAGTAATCATCATCTAAGGGTCCTAAATACTACCAACAAAACAACCTACCATAGGCAACTTACAAACATCACCCCAGGAATTAAACTAAGAAAAAAAAAGAGAGAGAAAATGAGAAAACAGTTAAGCAAAATGCAACCTCAAACATCCAGTTCACCAAAGGCAAATACATGGTGCAATGAGGTAGGACAATCTGAAAGCCCTCCACCAGGTCTCTCTGAAGTGGAAACAAAGGCAATTGAATAAGGCTCTGGAAAAAATAAAATCACAAATAATCTCTCAGATAACTACAGAGATTACCAAAACACACACCATGCTTAGTGACCTTAGAGAAGACACAGACAAAAAAAAAAAGAAAAAATAGATGAGCTTAAGCAAATTATAGAATCACAGCATAGGAAAGAAATAGAACTCATAAAGCAGATTCAAGCAGATATCCAAGAAAATAAAAACTCCACTGAAAATATTTGAAGCAGATTAGACCAATGTGAGGACAGGATCTCAGATACTGAAGACAGGCTTGCAGTTAGCAACCAGGAAAAGAAAGATTTCTCAAAAATAGCAAGGGACCATAAGAAATCAATCCACCAGCTGCTAGATGAGACAAAGAGGAATAACTTAAGATTAATTGGAGTCAGTGAACAAGCAGGAGATACCACAAATGGCATAAAAAAAATGCTCACAGATATCATGACCAAAAATTTTCCTGGTAGAGAAAAAGAATTTGACATACAAATATAAGTGAGGTATATAGAATTCCAATTAGCAATGGTCAAAAAAAAGTCTACAGCCAGGCATACCACAGTAAAGATTCCAGAAATTCAACCAAAGAATAGAATCCTAAACGCTGTTGAGAAAACAAATAAATCACCTATAAAGGAAAGCCTATCAGAATTACAGCTGACTTCTCAGCACAAACTCTCATGTCAAGGACAGCTTGGAGTGAAGTACTCCAAGTTCTAAAGGAATACAACTTTCAAACCCAGACTGATGTACCCCACAAAACTATCTTTCAAAATTGATCTTATTGAAGTAAGATATTTCCATGACAAAGAACATCTGAGGAAATTTAAGACCACCTAACCTGCATTCCAAAATGTTCTACAAGACATTCTAGAAAGAGATAATAAGGACAACAGCTCCATGAACCTCAACAGAAGGAATCCAACAGGGAAGACAAACAATTAGAGGAAGGGGAAATAAGAGGAGGAGCCAACAACAGGAAAATAACATGACAAGGATAAGTCAATACATATCAGTTTTAACCATCAATGTTAATGGTCTCAATTCACCAGTCAAGAGACACAGGCTAATAGAATGGTTCGCGATCCAACAATATGCTGCATACAAGAAACACATTTAATTCAAAAAGAAATTCATAGACTGAAAGTCAAAGGATGGAAAACAATATTCCATGTGACAGGAACCAGAAAAAAGCAGGGTTAGCTATTCTGTTTGCAGATAAAGTCAATTTCAAGCCAAGACTGATTAAGAGAGATAAAGAAGGTCACTACATCCTCATAAAGGGAACAATCCAAGAGGAAGAGATAACAATCATAAATATATATATATATATATGCAGCAAATACCAGTGCACCCAACTATATAAAACAATTACTAATGGACATGAAAAATCAAATAAACCCTAATACAATTATCCTGGGAGACCTCAACCCCACTGTCACAAAAAGACAGATCAACTAGACAAAAACATCAATAATGAAACATGAGAACTAAATCAAACTTTTGAATCAAACAAAATAGATGTCTATAGAGTATTCTACCCCACAACATTAGGATACACATTCTTCACAGCTGCGTATAGGACATCCTCCAAAATAGACCATATACTGGCTCATAGAGCATGCTTAAGTAAACTCAAAGGAATTGAAATTATCCCATGCATACTATCAGAGCACAGTGCAATGAAATCGGAAATCCATGCCAAAGGAAACCACAAGAACTTCATCAACACATGGAAATTAAATAGCACCCTACTGAACAACAAAAGGGTCACAGATAAAATCAAAGAAGAAATTAGACAGTTTTTACAGCTGAATGTTAGTGACAATACAACATATCAGAACTTGTTGAACACAATGAAAGCAGTCTTAAAAGGAAAATTTATAGCAGTAAATCCCCATATCAGGAAAACAGCACAAGCACATATAAAAAACTTAATGTTGGACCTCAAACTTCTAGAAAAAGAAGATCAAACTAAACCAAAAGCTCATATGAGGGAGGAAATTATAAAGATCAGAGCAGAAATTAACACAGTGGAGACTTAAAAAACAATACAAAGAATCAATGAATTGAAAAGTTGGTTCTTTGAAAGATTAAATAAAATTGATGAACCTTTAGCCACCCTTATCAAAAGAAGGAAAGAAAAGGCTCAGATCCATGCAATTAGGAATAAAAAGGGCAAAATCACAACAGACCCTGCAGAAATCCAGAAAATCATGTATACCTACTTTGAAAACTTGTATTCTACAATATGGAAAATACAGAAGAAATGGTCAGATTTGGTCATTCGTGGACTGGGGTGAGAGAGAGCAATGGCCACAGCACCAAACAAGCCCAGTCTGGGAACCGGTGCCATGCACGGACCTCCAGCAGACTGGGAACAGCCAGACCCCTGCCCCTTGCGGCACAGGGGCTGGCAGACAAGAAGTACCATCCCTCACCACACACAAGTGACTGGCTTGTCCAGAGAGGCACAGGCTGGGGTGATAGCTATTGAGGTGAAATGCAATTGCATGTATGTGGTGCTTTGGTGTTTCATGGACATTGCAGGTCTAGGGCCAGTGGTCTGATCATGGGTTCAGAGGATATCGCTAAGCAATGTGTCATCGGGGAGGGGAGGTCTCCTTCTGAAGGTTGCAACCATTGTTGACTCCGTATGGTCTTGTTTTGGGATCCCATGTCATTTCCATTGTTTTGTTGGGTTGGGTTTTATTCTCTTTTGTTTTATTATGTTAAATCCCATGGCAGGAGAAGCTATTTCAAGGATAGCAAGATATTTTATGGTAGCAATTTTGGATTTATTATTGGCTTGTTTTGAAGTCATCTATCATATTCATTGTTTTGCTTTTATTGTTTGTATTCTATTCTGTTTGATTTTTACTACGTCTGAAGTTATCTGCAGCTATTTTGAAGACATCAAGGGGCATTATGGTAACTACTGTTCATTTTATAATGTTTTGAAGCCCTGTATCTCTTACACTGGTTTGTTTTGATTGCTTTTATTCTGTTATATACTCTTTAGAATAAAAAAAGGACAGATTTATAGCTACATATGAATTACAAATGCTGAATCAAGAAGATATAAAAATCATAAATAACCCAATATTGATAAATGAAATTGAAGATGTAATTTAAAACCTATCAAGAAAGAAAAGCTCAGGTCCTGATGGATTCACTGCTGAATTCTGTAAGAAATGTAGAGGAGACCTAACCCACTATTTCTCAAACTCTTTAATGAAATTCAATGGGAAGCAATACTTTCAAATTTATTCCTGGAAGCAAGCACTACCCTGATACCAAAACCAGAGAAGGACCCAACTAAGAAAGAGAATTACAGACCAGTCTCCCTAATGAACACTGATGCAAAAATTCTCAGTAAGATACTGGCAAACAGACTGCAGCAAATTTTCAAGAAGATTGTACACCATGATCAAGTGGGATTAATCCCAGGGATGCAGTGATGGTTCAACATGTGTAAATCCGTAAATGTAATATACCATATTAACAGAACCAAGGACAAAAATCAGATGATCATCTCAACAGATGCAGAAAAAGCTTCTGACAAAGTCCAGCACTCATTCATGATAAAAACCCTACAAAAAGTTGGAATAGATGGTCTTTATCTCAATCTGATAAAAAGCCATCTATCATAAACAAACAGCCAGTATCATACTAAATGGGCAAAAACTGAAAGCTTGCATTCTAAAATCAGGAACAAGACAAGAATGTCCACTGTCTCTACTCTTATCCAACAACATAGTCCTGAAAATGTTCAACATCACAGGTCATTCAAGAGATGCGAATTAAAACAACACTGAGATTCCACCTACCCCAGAAAGAAAGGCTACTATCAAGATATCAAGCAACAACAAATGCTGGAGGGGCTGTGGGGAAAAAGGAACCCTTCTCTACTTTTGGTGGGAATGCAGACTGGTGCAACCACTGCTGAGATAAGTATGCAGATTCCTCAAAAAACTAGGACTGGAGGTCCCATTCAACCCAGCTATTCCCCTTCTGGGTATCTTCCCAAAAGAATTAAAAACATCATACCACAGTGATGTATGTGTACCCACGTTTATAGCAGCACAGTTTGTAATAGCCAGATCTTGGAAACAACCTAAATGCCCATCAACTGAGGAATGGATAAAAAAGATGTGATAGGTCATTCACAGACTGAGAGAACAAGAATTCATCAAGAAGCAAGCCATCCCTGCAAACTAGCACCATACGGGGGCTGCTGCCACCAGTGAGACAGCCAGACCCCCAGCCTTTTCCCATGAGCCAGCACTATTCATGGACTGTGGGGGAAGAGACAAGAACTCACCAAGAAGCAAGCCCTCCCTGTGAACCAGCACCATGTGTGGGCCACTACCCATAGACAGCCAGACCCCAGCCTTTTCCCATTATTGCCATTCACAGACTGCAGGGGAAGAGAACAAGAATTTACCAAGAAGCAAGCCTTCCCTGCGAAGCAGCACCATGCATGGGCCACCACCAATGGGGGAACAGTCAGACCCTAGACCCTTCCAGCGCATGGGCTGGAAAACAAGAGCCAACTCTCCCATCACCCCAACCCCTATAAGCAAACTGGCTGATCTGGAGAACCACAGACTGTGATGATAGCTATTCAGGTAAAATGCAATTTGATGCTTGTGGTGTTTGGTGTTTCACTGACTTTGTAGGTCTAGGGCCAATGGTCTGATGATCTATTCAGAGGATAATGGTATGCAGTGTAGCATCTATTGGGGATCTCCTTCTGAAGGTGGTAGCCATTGTTAATTCCCTATTATCTTTTTTTGAAGTCCTGTATCATTTTCATTGATTTGTTGGGTTGGGTTTTAATCCGTTTTGTTCTGTTTGATTTTATTATAACCAATGGCATGGGCAACTATTCGAAAGATAACAAGATATATTATGGTAGCCATTTTGGTTTTACTATTATCTTGTTTTGAAGTCCTTTATTGCATCCATTGTTATGCTTTTATTGGTTCTATTCTGTTTTGTTTAACTTTTACTATGTCTGAAGTTATGGACAGGTATTTTGAATACAACAAAAGGCATTAATGGTAACCATTGTTGATTTTGTATTGTTTTGAAGTCCTCTGTCACTTAGACTGGTTTGTTTCCATTAGCTTTATTCTGTTTTATTTTGCTTGGTTTTGTTCTCTTTAAAATAAAATTTAAAAATTAAAAAAATGTGGCATTTTTATACAATGGAGTACTACTCAGCCATAAAGAAGCATAAACTGGAGACTTACAGGTAAATGGATGCAACTTGAGAACAAACTCATTAGTGAAATAAATAAGACACGAGTAAACATCATATTATTTCATGAGTGTGAGAAGCTGAAAGAAAAAACCTATGTATATGTGTATGTATATTTTAAAAAAAGATCAAGATAGTTATACTACTGATTTCTGTAAGTTCACTAAAGAGAAAGATTTGTGTTGGTGTTATTCAGACAATTGAATGCAAATGTCTTGTGCTCTGGGTGAATGATTTGGGGATGACCAGGCACAATGTATGTACCATTGTTGGATGGAAAACAATACTCCATGTGACAGGATCCCAGAAAAAAACAGGGGTAGTCATTCCATTTGCAGACAATGGGAACTTCAAGCCAAGATTGATCAAAAGAGACAAAGAAAGTCACTACATACTTGTTAAGTAAAACTCCAAGAAGAAGAGATAAGAATCATAAATATATTTGCACCAAATATCAGTGCATCCAACTACACAAAACAAATATTAACAGACATGAAAATTCAAATCAGTACTAACACAATTGTAAAGGGGGACCTGAATACCCCACTCTCACAATTAGATAGATCAACTAGATACAAAATCAACAAAGAAATATGAGAATTAAATTAAACTTGTGAACAAATGGACTCAGTAGATGTCTACAAAGTGTTCCACCCAACAGCAGAACACACATTCTTGTCAACTGCACAAGAGACATTCTCCAAAACAGAGCACACATTATCCCATAGTACATGCTTAAGTAAATGCAGAGGAACTGAAATCATCCCATGAATATTATCTGACCATAGTGCAGTGAAATTGGAAATCAACAGCAAAAGAAACCACAAAAACTACACAAACATATGGAAATTAAACAATACCCTCCTGAACAACTAATGGGTCACAGAGGAAATTAAAGAGCCATCTACAATTAAACAATAATGCTAATACAAATACTGTAACTTATGCAATGCTACAAAAGCAATCCTACAAGGGAAATTTATAATGATAAATCTTTACATCAGGAAAACAGACAAGCTCAAATAAACAACCTAATGTTGACCTCGAACTTACAGAAAAACTAGAACAAGTCAAACCCAAAGTTCATATGAAAGAGGACATTATAAAGAGTAGAAATTAATGCAACTGATACTAAGAAAACAATACAAAGAATCAATGAATCAAAGAGTTGGTTCTTTGAAAGATTAAATAAAATCAATCAACCCCAACCTCATCAAAGAGGAAAGAAAAAACTCAAATTCAAGCAATTAGGAATGAAAAGGAGGAAATCACAATGGATCCTGCAGAAATCCAGAAGATCATCAATACCTACTTTGAGAACCTGTACTCTAGTAATATGAAAAATAGATGAAATGGAGAGATTCCTACACACATATGAATTGCCAAAACTGAATCAAGGAAATATAAAAATTCTAAATAACCCAGTATCAATGAAATTGAAAATCAGTCAATGAAATTGAAAATGTAATTAAAAACTTACCAACAAAGAAAAGCCCAGGTCCTGATAGATTCACTGTTGAATTCTGTAAGAAATTTAGAGAACTAATGCCACTAATACTGAAACTCTTGTTTTTGTTTTGTTTTCTTTTCTTTGGAACCAGGAATCGAACTCAGGACCTCATGCTTGCCAGGAAGGCACCTTGCTGTTGAGCTATACCTGCAGTCCTGAAATTCTTGAATGAAATTGAAAGGGAAGCAATACTTTCAAAATCATTCCTAGAAGTATTACCCTGATACCAAAACCAGAGAAGGACTCAACTAAAAAAGAAAATTACAGGCCAATCTCCTTAATGAATATAGATGCAAAAATCCTCAGTACAATATTGGCAAACAGAATGCAGCAAATCATCAAGAATATTATACACCATGACTAAGAAGGATTCATCCCAGGGATGCAGGAATGGTTCATCTCACAAAAATAATAACCAATAAATGTAATACACCATATAAGCAGAAGCAAGGACAAAAAAATTCGCAAGACCATCTCAATAGGTACAGAAAAAGCATCTGACAAAATCCAACATGCATCCATGATTTTTGAAAACCCTGAAAAAATAGGAATAGATTTTTATCTTGACCTGATAAAAACCATCTATGACAAACCAACAGCCAATAGCAAGAAGCTGAAAGCTGTTCCTCTAAAATTAGGAACAAGCCAAGGATGCCCACTATCACCACTGCTTTTCAATACAGTTTTCAAAATAATTGCTAGAGCTGGATGTGGTGGTGCACGCCTGTAATCCCAGTACTGGAGAGGTTGCAGCAGGAGCATTGCTACGTGTTCAAGGCCAGACCGTTACAAAGTGAATTCAAGGCCAGTCTGAACTACATAGTGAGACTCTATCTCAAAAAAAAGCAAACAAACAAACAAAAAAATTGCCAGAGCAATTAAACAAGAAAAAGAAACCAAAGGGATATGCATAGGAAAGGAAGAAATAAAATTATCATTATTTGCAGATGACATGATCTTCTATATAGAAGACCATAAAAACTCCACCAAATGACTCCTGGAATTATTACCCAAATTCGATAGTATCTCCAAATTCTTATAGCTTATATCTAGATGTCTCTGCAAAGCCTCATGTACTCATAAGTGCAGCTTTTGAGAGCTGACTGGATTATAGGTATATGACACTGGATCATGGGTGCATGGTACTAAATTAGTCCACTGACTGGTTTAGCATAGTTCTGGGTATGCATGGACTTTTGAAAGAGGGAAGACCCACTCTGGGTGTGGGTAGCACCAACCAATAGGTCTGTAGCCTGGATGGAATAAAAAGGGAAAGAAGAAGGCTTGCTGCTCCTACCTGCCACACCATGAACTGTTTTTCCTCTTCCATGACCCTCTCCAAGGCTGCCCTGCCTTGGAACCAGCCAACTACAGACTGTACCTTCTACCTCAAATAACTTTCCTCCTCTAACTTGAGGGTGTCAGGTATTTTTTTTTTAGCAAGGAGAAAGTAACTAAGACAAGAATACAAAGTCAACCCTTTTTTTTTTTAACAAGAGCATACTGTAATTACTGTCATGAAGTAATCACAGGAAGATTTTAATTTAATATAAAACCTTTCTAAATTTTAGAGTCACATGAACATGCTTTCAATTTTGTGAACTCCTAACTCTGAACAACTCTGGGAGGCAGGGGGGTCATTAAGGCATCCGACAAGGCCTGGACTAGATGACTTCACAGGTACTTTTTTTTTTTTTTTTTTTTATTTAAGAGAAAATGGACACAGAAGAAAGAAACAAAAAGCAAAAAAGACAAACAAACAACAACAACAAATCCGATATGATAACATTATAGGTTTACACAATGAGATGGTTGAAATTTGACAGTAGTTGCAGTATTGCATATCGTTACCTTTAAAGGGGTTGTTCAGATTAACAGATATAGACATGTAAAATTGATCTAATCATGAGTATTAACTGTTCTTTTTCAATAGCTAATGTATTTAGTAATATAGTCATTTTAACTGTCCTATGTATACCTATTTATAAATTTATGTCTTTTTCCTTCTCCCTTCCTTCCTTCCTCCTTTCCCCTTAGAGTAACTCTCGTTGTCATTAAAATAACTGTCCATATCATCAGGCCTGACATAATCAAACAAAACAGTTCAGAATAAAACCAATAAAGAATAAAAGAATGGTCAGAGAAAAGAGAAACAAAAAGCTAAAGGGACCAACAAACAACAACAACATATCCGATACTGTAACATTATAGGTTTACAAACTGAGATGATTCGAATTTTACAGTGGCTGTAACATTGTGTATCATTACCTTCAAGGGGGTTGCTCAGATTGACAGATAGAAACAATTCCGTGCACACTCAGTTATGTTACCTTCAACAAAGGGGCCAAATAACTTTCATCGGAAGAAAGACATCATCTTTAACACTTGTTGAGAAAACTGGCCATCTACATGCCAAAGATTGAGCCTACACCCATCCCTCTCACCATGCATTACCCTAAAATCAAAATGGATCAAAGAGCTGAACATTAGAACAGAAACAATCTGCTGGAAGACAAAATAGGTAAAACACTTGACATAGGTGTAGGGAAAGACCTTCTGAACAGAACCTTGGTTGCATAGGAAATAAAACCAAGAATCAACAAAAAGGATCAAATCAAATTAAACAGTGGCATAACTAGAGTTTGTGCCACTCAGGTGGTTCTTCAATTTGCCACCCTCCAATATACCTGAATACACTAACCTATTTAGATACCACCCCAAAAATGTGCTACATAAGGTAGACTCCCCCACTCACCCACCTAGCTATGCCACTAAAAGAAAACCACCAAAAGAGTGAAAAGACAATCTACAGAATGGGAAAGAAATTTTGCCAGCCACTCCTCAAAGCACTAATATCTAGAAAATACACAGAATTCAAAAACTAGACCTCCTCCCAAATTTAAACACCTAATCCAAAAATGGGCATCTGAAAAACACAGACACTTCTCAGATAAAGAAGTACAAACAGTAAATGAATACATGAAAAAAAATGTTCATCACTGCAGGCCGCTCTCACTCTAGGAAGAATGGTTATCATGAAGAAATCAACCAATAACAAATGGTGGTGAGGTGTGGGAAAAAAACAAACTCTTCTCCATTGTTGGTGGGAATGTAAAGTGTTACAACCACTATGGAAATCAGTTTGGAGACTCTCAAAAACTAAAAATAGAAATTCCATTTGACCCAGTTGTTCCCTTTCTAGGTATCCTCCCCAAAAAGTTAAAGAGATCATGCCACAAAGATGTATGCATACCCATGTTTATAGTAACACAATTTATAATAGCTAAGTCTTAGAAGCAACCTATATGTACATAGGATAGCTTATAGGATAAGCTTCAGTCACTTGGAAGAAAATGGATGCACCTTGAGAACATAATGTTAAGTGAAATAAATCAGACATACAAGATTAAATATTGCAAGGCTTCTCATATAAGAAACTGAATATATAAATAAAGTACAAATGAAAAACAGAAAATAGGAAAAAAAGTTAATAGGAAGAGAGTGAGATAGAGCAAGTTATTGTAATCCAACATGGACAGTGTACCTTAAAATGTCCCTTGATTTAGTATAATCATCTTATGTGTTTTATATGTTTTTTGGTCAATTAGTCTGCTTGTTAATCTCTATGTGTATAATTAATCTTACAAGGACTTACAAAATAAATAAATGAATCTGATGCTGACAAAAAGGGTGGGGAAGATTGAGATGTGTTATGCACATGAACCCATTCCCCCACAATGAACGTAATGATTATGTACTGCAAACATGTAATAATAAAAATTAAAAATAAAAACAAATTATAAACATTAATTGTGTACCATTTTCAGTACGTAAAACAATCTTGGGGAAAGTTTTTTAAAATCAAAAAAACAATAGTGATAAGCTTCATATATTCTAATATAAAAATTTTTTAACTGGAATGTATTTAAACTACTATCTCAAATGCCTGTATAAGCCTTACCTGAAAGAGTCTTTTGATATGAAACACACTGATGTCTCCACAAAGAAACAGCAGATCTTTCTCGATTTTGTAGTCCATTTAGTCTTTCTGCTAGCCCGCCTCTGTTTAATGAATTATAATGTATTAAGTTTAGTTAGAAAAAAAGCTTCAGAATAGCTAGAATTTATATTTTTTATACTCTCCAACCAGAGAGAGATAAACCATGCAAAATTTTAAAGTATTTTTCATACTACAATCTCTTCCAAGAAGCCATACCCTCCTAGGTCCGTTTTTAGTTTTCTTGGAAGCTCCATGTCCTGACTCTTAGAAAAATGAGGTAATATTATCTCCTAAGAATACAGTATCATCTTCTTTAAAATATGACAGTTAAGCTCCTATTCTTAGTTCATTTATTCATTCCATAAACACGCACAGCTTACTGTTATCTGCTATATGCTGGCACTTAACATTTTGCTAATAGGACACAATGATAACTTTGTATCGTACTATAGAGGAAGCTCACAATGGATTCAGCAGATCTGAAACAGATAATGTAAACTGGGTTCAGAGTTCCAGTCAAGAATAACCTTGCCATATATCAGCCCAATTTATAAGACCTAAATCATGGAAACGGCCTATACATGCACAAACAAATGAATAGATAAAGAAAATGTGGTGTTGCTGGGGAGTTTAGCTCAGCGGCTTAAGCGCCTGCCCTGGCAAGCACGAGGTTGTGAGTTCAATCCCCAGTGCCGCAAAAAAAAAAAAAAAAAAAAAGAAAATGTGGTGTTTATACACAATGGATCACTTCTTGGCCTTTTGGCTAAGATCAAGTATATACACAATGGAGTACCATTCTGCCATAAAGAAGGATAAACTTGAGGCATTCATAGGTAAATAAATGCATTTTGAGACCATAATATTAAATGAAATAAGTCAGATACACAGGCTTAAATATCACATGGTTTCTCTTAATGAGAAATCCAAAATATAAATAAAGAGCAAAATGGGGAGATCTTTATCAAATGGAAAAGGGAACAAGAGATGGAGTGAGAGAGGAGGAAAGGGAAGGAAAAAGAAGAATTAAAGAAAACAAAATGGAAATAGAGCTTTTTTATTTTTATTTTTATTTTTATTTTTATTTTTATTTTTCTTGTACCAGGGATCAAACTCACAACCTCATGCCTGCCAGGCAGGAGCTTATGCCACTGAACTGAATACCTGGCCCTATTTTTGGAGACAAGGTCTCACTATGCAGTTCAGACTGGCCTTGAACTCACTTTGTAGCCCAGGCTGGTCTCAAACTCACAACAATCCTCCTGCCTCAGCCTCCCGAGTGCTGGGATTAAAGGCGTGTGACACCACACCCAGCTCGGAAATAGAGCTTTTTTCAAATGGAAAGGGGACCAAGAGTTGGAAGGAGCAAGGAAGGATGGGAGTAGGAGGGGATGAAAAAATAGAATTAAGATGTGTTAAATATATGAACCAACTCCCCATGATAAATGTAATCATTATTCACTACAAACATGCACCAATAAAAAAATAATGACCCTGTCAAATTACTGATAGGTAGAACACTGAAGTAAGAGTACTTAGAAATAGGCCCATTATATGAACTCTAGAAAAAGAGTATCAATCACAAACATGTAGCAAGGATTGCAATATTATAAAAAAAGAAACTTCCATCAGTGGTAAGAAAAAAGCTCATAACAATTTGTATATAGGTACTTCATAAGAGCCCTTACTTATCAATGAATATGCATATTCACTGATTAACATATATATTCATATTATAAATTTACATATAAAATTAGCATCTAAAGTTATATAAATGTACACACGTACATATACATACATACATATACATATACAGACACAGAGAAAGAAGTCAGCAGGTCCTATCACAACTATAATCTCAAGAGAAAATAAGATCAGTTGTTAATCACCATGATGGCTACATAATTTTCTATGTATTATCTCATAGATTATTTATTAGTTCACTAATCATTTCATTGTATTACCTCATTTTATTAAAATAATATTCTCTTTAGATAGAAAGACAGATATGAGTATTTACGTCACAGACGATAAAATCAGAGGAGAGGTTAAAGAACATCTCCACTATTACATAACTACCTTAGATGAAGGATCAGTTGTTAAAACCCAACAGGACTTTGTAATGTCCATGATTAGTGTTACTGTCCTTGTTATAGCTTTTAGTTAAACCCTATTTTTTTAAACTACAAGTGAAATTATCATGCTTATCATTATCTTTACTCTATCCTACAGTTTTCCTATAGGCAGTAATTATTTCTGAATGTGTTTATGTGTATGTGCTGCATACACAACACAAAATTTAAAAAAAAAACTTTCACACTAATATACCAAGGAGCCTCCACTGAGACATCAGATATCTGCCATAGCCAATTGCATGACTAGGTGGCTTTGCTGCACAGATCATACTCACAGTGTTGATAATATATCTACTATCTCTTAATGTTAAAATTAAGTGTAATATTTGATATTTAAAAAGTGTAATATTTGAAAGTATATTTTAAATTATATTTATAGTATAAATATAAGAAAAATGTAAAACACAGCATTCTTTACAAACTAGATAATTCTTTTGCAATCTTGGTTCGCAATACTATGAATTTACAGAGTAGAATCCAAAAGCAGCCAACTGAAGTCCAAACTAGATCCCTATAAGAAAACTGCAGGAATTACAGGATGAAATGTAAAAGCAAGAGTGAACATGCACAAAGAACTTGTCAACACATGGGAGGATCTGAGTCCTCGGATAAAATCTGTGACTGTATTGAGTTTAGGAACTAAGGACAATGAGGGTGCCTCTACTCCAAATATGCCCACAGAGTGGTGGCGCACGCCTTTAATCCCAGCACTCGGGAGGCTGAGCTAGGCGGAGCGTTGTGAGTTCGAGGCCGGCTTGGGCTACAACGCGAGCACAAGG
>RJWM01004849.1:69942-97495 GCA_004363535.1 Dasyprocta punctata
TTTTTTTTTTTTTTTTTGCGGCACCGGAGATTGAACTCACAGCCTCGCGCCTGCCAGGGCAGGTGCTTAAGCCACTGAGCCAAACTCCCAGCCCTGCCCACAGAATTCTTGCATGGAATTTTGGTCAATGTACCTCAACTCAGGAATGGAAACAACATGTCCTTTAAGAACAACCCTATTTCTATAAGTCAGACACAGAAAGACAAGTATCAGACATTTTCCCTCATATGTGAAAACTAAATAAATATATAAGACCTGAAAGTAGAAGATAGACTATTAGGGAAGGGGATAGGGACAGGGAAAAGAGGAAGAAAGGGGACTCTAGAGACCTCACCACAGGAATGCGACTGACAACATCTTTGATATTTGCTTATGATAAAGCAGGTACATGCTGGCTTGAATGAAGTCACTTTTGTCCTGACCACTTTATAATCCCCCTTTCTCTAACCTAAATTATGGAATCCACAGGTTGTACTGCCACCCAGGACCACATTTCTGTCAGTAAGTACCCAATAATTATACTCTATGGAAACCTGAATCTGTCTGTCTCTTTCTTTGATCTCATGACACTTTGGGACCAGTTCTCATATACCAGGACAGGGTTTTTCTATAACATGTATTACAGCCTTGTGTCTTATTTTATGAGGACAAGATATGGGGAGCAGATATCAACTTCCTCACCTGTTACTTTCATCTCACTAGACTCTGCCACATCCTTATACTGTTATCCTCAAGACAGGCCTCTACCCTCTTGATCTGCCTCCCTCACTTTCTCTCCAGGCGCCAACAGACCATTACCTTAAGTTGTGCCTCTACTGGCCTGCCTCGCTCTCTGAGACACTATCTCTCCTCATTCTTGCAGCCTCTCTAGAGGCAGAATCCTTTCAGACCACCAGCAGGTAGCCCTCAATCTAGCACAGAAGTCACAGCATCACCACCATTCCTTTTATCACACATTCCTTCAGTCATGGACTCTCCTCATCATGTGTAAAGGCTTGTTACATTAGATTTCTTTCTCATTTTCATTAGATTTTTAAAAAATTATTGTTCTGTTCTTATTTAACAAACAAAGACATTTTGTATGATACAGGGTAGGGACAGGTCTCTTTCACACACCCTTTTGGCCTGGCTGCTTCTCTAGTGACAAGAATATTCTACCACTGTGGCTCTCCACATTCACACCACATTCACAAGCTGTTTCTTGTCCCTGAGCCTTGGCTCTCACTCTTGCATTTCCAAGTGTTGCCCTGGCTAATCTCTCTCGCCATATTCATAAAAGTAACCTGACATGGTCAATATTTATTATTTCTCTCTTTAGATTATAAATTACTAAAGGACAGAACAGTGATACACTTGTCTGAGACAGCACCTGAACACTGATCTACAGCAAGATTTGATAAGCCTAACAACAAAACTCTGTCAAGCAAAAGCAGTCATGTAAGTTGGTCATCATAAAATCCATGAACACTCAGTTTGGATAAACAATTTCCAGAATCAGCTGGAGAACTTGGGACTTCAATAATTGCTTATCAGAAGTAGAGAATTGTAATTCTTCCAATTTCCCTTCCCAAGTAAACAAATACTTTAGAATTAACATTTCAGATATTTGGGTTTCTTAAGAAAACAGGAAAAAAGTACTTTAAAAGATATAACTTAACCTTAAAAGTTTCTTCTTCTTTGCTGAATCTTCTGGAGTCCTAGAAGGCTTGGCTGTCTGTTTCTGGGGTGTACACAAGATGGGTTCTGTTGATTTCACCCTTGGGTTGATCACTGTGTCCATTATCTGCCTTGCATCCCGTTCAACATCCACATGGTACTTGTGAGGGGATTCTGAATCAATGAATACGACATTCTCTGAGTCGTCTTCTTTCTCACTATGTGATGAATACTCCAAAATTTCTATAGAAATTGGCTGGGAAAATTAAGAGAAATATAATTAAATATTCTTTATTCAAGCCGACAGGTATCTAAACCTATTGTTCTAATTCGTTATGACTAAACTCCTTAAAATAGTTTCTTAATTACAGTATATGTAGCTTGGATCTGTTTTGCCACAAAAATCCAACAGTAAACAAGAATAAGGACAAGAGGTTAAGCCAATTGTAACTCAGATGATATCTCACAGAATTTACTGAAACCAGTACAAATATATTTGTACCTTCCTTCAGGAAAATAAAAGACATTTGCCACAGGTATATGTGGTCTCTAAAACTGAACTAATAACACTATCTGAAAGGCTGATGATAATCATTGTAACCTAACTCTTACTAGGGAAAAGTATTTCTTGGGTTTTGAAATATAATGTAATCACTTGGCATGGTAGTACATGCCTGTAATCCCAGCACTTGGGAGGCTGAGGCAGGAGGATCATTGTGAGTTTGAGACCAGCCTGGGCTACAAAGTGAGTTCAAGGTCAGCCTCAACTACATAGTGAGACCCTGCCTCCCCCCCACCCCGCAAAAAAAATATATATACACATATGAACTAAATAATATTCACTATTTGTTATCAACCAAATATTAAAAAATTGCCTCTTTCAGTATAAACCATTTAATTTACCAAAGGCATCTCCAAGAATAAAGATAAAAATTTGACTTTCTTTATTTTTTTTTTTTTTGCGGCACTGGAGATTGAACTCACAACCTCACGCCTGCCAGGGCCAGGGCTTAAGGCACTGAGCCAAACTCCCAGCCCTGGTTTTTTGAGGCAGGGTCGCACTATGTAGCTCAGGCCAGCCTTGCGCTCGCGTTGTAGCCCAAGCCGGCCTTGAACTCACAACGCTCCGCCTACCTCAGCCTCCCAAGTGCTGTGATTAAAGGCGTGCGCCACCACGCCCGGCTAAAAATTTGACTTTCTAAGCTCAATTCCAATATAACATTGTTCAGAGTCTAGTTAAAAACACATGAACAAAAATTATTTAAGAATATGACTCACTACCTCCTCCTAACATTTCCTAAAATGTTTTCTTTCTCCTACTCAGATTTCTGAACTTCCAATTGGATTATGAGACAGCAATGGTGTCCAGCAGGCCAATCCTGCAGAAGAAAATCAAAACCTCCTTTCTGATGTTTACTGTCTTTGCCCAGATATGTTACTAAACTAAGCATGAAAGGATTTTATATTAACACTTGGTTTTGCAGGTTAGTCTCATGCTGTTCTAATGTCAGCAACAATTCATTCCTTGATATTCTAATTTTCTAATACATTAGCAGCCTCATCTCATTTAGTACTTAAACCAAATTGTAAACCCTAAATCATAACCTTAGTTGAATAGTATTCTGGTCCCAATCAATTCATAATGCAAGTATGAGCACCCTCAGGAGAAGCTCCATATATTTTGATGGATTAGCATTAACTGTATTTCTGGTCATGGGGCAGGCACCTGGGTGAAGACAGTGAAGTGGATATAAGGGCGTATGTGTAGGTAGCTGGGAGTATGCACACATCGGTATTGAGGACATTAGCGTTTTCACCATTTGATCATCTATGTAAATAAAGGTTGATCACATTTGGCCTTTTCTAAGGATTATACAGTCAAATCTTTTTTTAAAAAAAAGACACTATTCATCCCCACAGCTCCTCAAACCCATTACTTGGGTAGTTTCTTGCTATTAGGCATGTTTATAATAATAAAAAAAAAAAAAAAGTAAATGAAAAAATTTCTAAAATAAATGCTGGGGACTCACATGCAAACATTAAAAGGATTAATGGTAATTATGGGGATGGGGGAAGCCAAACCTAAACAGTAATGAAACACCATGGTAGGATCCCAATAGAAGTATTTTTTGAGCTCCAAAAAACACATGAGAAAAACAACAAAGCAAGGTAGGTAACACACAAAAGGGAAGTTGAAGAAAAGAGTTGAAATGTTAGAAAAGGTTTGTTTCCCAAGATCTACCACCTGAAGCTGAATGCTGTGAGTGACAAGGCAGAGGAGGGGGAAAGCACACTCCAGGGAGAAAGAATAGCATAACCAGGGAGAACAGAAGATACACAGGAAAATCTACAAGAAGTGCTAAGAGGTAAAACTGTCAAAGGGCCTTATAGAATATGGAACAGCATCTGGCTATATTCTGAGGCAGGAGGTGCCACTGGCAGTTTTAAACAGCAGGGGGGACAACAACACAGATGCTAATGTGGAACGATCATTCTGAAGACAAAACTAAACTACTGGAGGAGGGGATCCATCCAGCAGGTTAGCAAGGCAAATAGCTAGAAGGTTTTTCTTTTTTTTTCTTTTTTTGCGGCACCGGAGATCAAACTCACAGCCTTGCGCCTGCCAGACAGGCGCTTAAGCTGTTGAGCCAAACTCCCGGCCCCAGTTTTTTGAGGCAGGGTCACATTATGTAGCTCAGGGCGGCCTTGCACTCACCTTGTAGACCAAGCCGGCCTCGAACTCCCAACGCTCCTCCTACCTCAGCCTCCCGAGTGCTGGGATTAAAGGCGTGCGCCACCACGCCCAGCTGCTAGAAGGTTTTTCTATATTGAGAGCCAGACATAGAGTATCTCAGTGGGATAGAGATAGTGTTGGGAATCGTAAGAAAAGATACAGTGCACAAAGCCAAGTGAGGTAGAAAAGACTACCCATGCAAAGTATATAAAAGTAAGAAAAGAAAGACAAGTGGGAACCTTGAGAATACCATCAGTATTTAAGTAGTTTTCAGGTGAGAAAAGTGCTTCTGATTTGACAAAAGAGAGACTATACAGAAACATATGATAACAAAACTATATTCTTGGTAAGAAAAAGCTTTGAAAAAGCAAATGGTAATGAATGATAATCTATAAAAATCAATTCTAGGCACATGTGGTTTAGGCAGTCATTAATGAGATGTGATTAGCTAGTTCTCATATACTACATAAGAATATACTGAATCTGTAGTACCCTCACAGTATCTTAGCTTGTATAGGTCACACAAAGAAATCTTTAGGCTCACCCCTGCTTTGGTATATTACAGTCAGTTTAAAAACTGGGGGTGGAGGACCAACTGAAACTACAAAGCAATTTATAGACAATTTCCCCCTAAAATGCTCATATAACAGAAGAATAGAGAAGAAAGACAACTTGAGACAGTAGTAGCCTAGACTGTCTGTCCCAGTAAAATTTCCAGGCATGGTGGTGTACTCCTGTAATCCCAGGACTCAGGAGGCTGACACAGGAGGATTGTTGCAAGTTCGAGACCAGCCAGGGCTACAAAGTGAAGCCAAGGCCAGCCTGAACCACATAGGAAGACCCTGTCCCAAAAAGACACCCCAAAAAAATTGATCCCAACACTATCCCAGCCTTGGCCCTGCCCTTTACTATCAGGCAACATTAGGCAAGTGGCTTAACTTTCTCATGCTTTGTTTCATCATTTTCAAATTGATGTAATATCTAACATAGTAAGTACTTTGTAAATGTTAGCTGTATTGGTTTGACCTTGTGCCCCCCTGTATAGGATATGCTATGTACCCCCAAGTCCTCATACTTTTGATGGGGCTGAGTCTGACACTTGTGATCAGTTTGTTGTCTAGCGCCAGGATTAACGACGTGACTGCTACACCCGCCCAGGGGTGGAGCTGAGATACAGTATAAGGGAAGGCAGGTCTTCCTCTTGCTTGCTTCCCGGCTTCCGCCCTCTCTCTCACCAGCGCGGATTGCAGCTTGCAGCCTGCAGCCGCCATGAACTGTAGCCCCGTCATCCCATGCTGCCTTGGAGCCCACTTTATGGACTGAAACTCCCGAGAAACTGTAAGAATAAACCTTTCCTTCCCTAACTTTGGGCGTCAGGTATTTTGTCTCGGCAACGAGCGAAAAGTAACTAAGACACCCCCCAAGGCCTCATGTAATTTGGACAGGGCTGAGTCTGGTGTTTGTGATTGGTTTGTTGTCTAGTGCTGGGATTGGTGATGTGCATGCTGCACATGCCCAGGTGTGGAGCCAACATACAGTATAAGGGTGGGAGGAATGCGTCTCTCTGTCTTTTCTCCCTCTTGCCACGTTTGCACGCCTTGCTGCTTGGCAGCCACCATGAATGGCTGCCCCACCTCACCATGCTGCCTTGGAGCCGACTGAGTATGGACTGAAACCTCTGAGAACTGTAAGAAAAACCTTTCCTTCCCTAATTTTGGGCATGAGGTATTCTGTCTCAGCAACGAGGGAAAAGTAACTAAGACATTAGCCATTCTTTTTAGTTCCTTGGTAGTATTGGGAGACACAGAGTTTTACAAATATCCACATTATAACAGGACTGCAGAACAGTGGTCCCTAACTTTTTTGGTGCCAAGCACTTACTTCATAGAAAAGAATTTATTTGGGTGAGGGGTAGAGTGGGTAGAGCAGTATTAGGTTTTCATGAGGAGTATGCAGCCCAGATCTATTGCATGCATAGTTCACAGGAGGGTTCGTGACTTTATAAGACCCTAATATCACTATAGATCTGACAGGAGGTGGAATGCAGGCAGGAATGCTAGCCATGAGGAGCAGCTGTAAATACAGGTGAAGTTTAGCTTACTAGCCTATTACTCACTTCCTGGTGTGAGGTCCAGTTCTGAACCAGTACTAGTCCGTGGCCCAGGAATTGAGGTACCTGTTGTAGTGCATGTGAACTGTGCTTGTTTCACTGAGCAACATATGCCAGTTTCTCTGTAATGTGTACCAAACCAGTCACATACTGGATAGTTCATTCATTCTCAGTTTGACTGATAATTGTGAGATGGCTCTGAAAAGCCACTGTCCTGAAAGACACACATACCCACTAATAGGATGTTAAACTTACACCACACAATCAGCCTTACTATTTTCAGGCTTCTGAATTTTTATGTGATAGATGTGAAATGGTACTTCTCTCATTTGTATGTCCCTGATAATTCATAGGGTTGACCATCTTCATATTTGTTTATCACCTCTTCATACTTCTTCTCCCATGAATTGCCTATTCATATATTCTGACCCATTTCTCTATTACACGAGACAATGAGTTTTTTAATTACCTAGATCTGTGTGCTACTTAAGATAAACAGAGGTTTGTCAGAAAATTGTTAATTTAAAACTGATAAAAGAAAAATCTAAGACAAAACACGGATATTTGTCTAGTACCTTAAGAAAATTCTTCTAACCACCATTATTCTTCTTGGTAAGTTGCTTACTGCTACACAACAATATTATACACTTGAAACAAATTTTGGTTGGAAATTTATTCCTTTGTAAATAATCTTATTTACAAGTGAACTACTTTATATAAATAATAAACTTAAATACCAATAAAGATTTAAATAATTTTCTTTTAGAACACTTATATTTTCCAATATTTTCCCTCTATCTTCAAAATGCTAACCAAACTAATATACTCTCAAAACTTTCCCAGATTATTTTTTTCATGTTTAAAACCTAGTTAAAGAAATCATACAGAAGAATAAATAAGGATCTTTTATAGCAGAAAAACTACAGTGTTCACAGAACAAAAAGTAATTATATAGCAGTTGTCATTATTTGCTAATGTTTATAACATAATACAATTATTACTAGTAGGATTCTTTCTTTCCTGTTCTAAGGAACTTTAGAATGAGCAATACATCATGTATCTTCTAAGTTAGTAATTAAATCTCACAACTGACAGGACTAAGATACAAGCAAGGTAGTAGTTCGTTTGAAACCATCAACGATATTACCTGGCGATCTTTCCAGGACAACATATCTCTCCTTGGTCATCTCTTACAATTTACCAGAATCAACCACGCAATCCATGGATGGATGGCTTTCTACCTCTAGGTAGCCACGGGGCCTCCTAATTATGCAGCTATGTAGCTACTCTGGGGTTGAAATTGTTTTACCTAACATAGATAACTCACCGAAGCTGAGCCAATCAGATTCTTTTCCTCCAGATTTGGAATTGAGGGATACAGATATGGGAAATAGAAGCTAAACCACACTAATGATAATTATCTAGATGACAACTTCATTAGCGCCCTACTGGTAAGTGTCTTGGGGCTGCACTAAGGCTCAATTCATCTTTCAGCTTTACTTTAGATTCTTTCATACACAGCATTGTTCCAATAACTTTCTCTTAAAACAAGCAGGCTATTTGCTTAAATATCTCCAAATACAGAAAATATTTCCTGAAACAAATATATTTATTCAGTACATATCATGTGTAAGGTATTATGTAAGACAGAAAATTTAATAAGATATAAATCACTGGGCCAAGGGTTTGGCTCAGTGGCTTAAGCGCCTGCCCTGGCAGGTGCGAGGTTGTGAGTTCCATCCCTGGTGCTGCAAAAAAAAAAAAAAAAAAAAAAAAGATACAAATCACTAAGAGCTTACAACAAAATAAGGAAGATAATATATGCATGGCTCACAAGAAGTGTTTCATGGCCAGGAGTTTGGCTCAGTGGCTTAAGCGCCTATCTGGCAAGCACGAGGTTGCAAGTTCGATCCCCAGTGTTGCCAAAAAAAAAAAAAAAGAAGAAGTGTTCCATGAGGACAAAATGGGACTCTTATTTCTAGCTGATCAGAGACCAGCAGACCCATAGAAAGGGATGATACACACTAGAAAAGGCCTCAAAAGACTGAAAGATTCTTAGCTGAAAATATGAAAGGAAGAAAGAAAGCACATAAAAGAAAGGACAAGGGATATTTGTGACATAGGTCCAGAGGAGAGAAAGTTTGGAGTTCACATTGGGAAGCAAAAAACATTAATACGAACAGCATGATCTGCAGGTTGGGTGAGGTACAAGCTGTGAAGGATCTTAGTTTAAGAATTTAAATACCCTCTGAAGAAATTTTCTGATTATTTCTGACTAGATCAGGAGGATAAATTCAGAAAGTATTTAAGAAGACTGTTGTGAAAGGCTACACTAAGGTGAATTTGAAGGGAAATATTAGCATAAGGAAGTTATTGCATACTTTTCTACTTTTTAAACTGCTCTCAAATGGTGCAATTCACATAGCAAGATCGCAATTCAAGAAGTTCAAAATTGAACTCTTAATATATTCCCCCAAACTAATTGTTTGCCCCATCATGCCCTGTAATATCACATTCCATCCAAACTTAAGTCAGAAATCCAAACCTCACCAATTCATCAGTAAGCTCTACCTCTACTAACTCAGAGGTACCCGTTCCTGCATCCTATCCACCAGCCAGCACCATGCTCCTAAGCTCGATTCTGCTTCTACACTGTCTGTCCCACCCTTGAGCCACTCTTCATATCATAATCAGAATACCGTTTCACGTAAATCGGATCATTATATCTTTCAAATTCCATAGATGACTTCCTGGGGTACTCCTGGCTGTGGTCTACAAGGCCATGCATGGTCCCTTCTCTTTTAGACTTCTGCCTGTCCATCTCCAGGGCTCTTAAATACATGAATACTTTTTTATTCCAAGTAGAACTGCCACTGTTAAATTTAAAGGATTTTCCTTAAACTTGTTTTTCTCAATGAAAATTCTAAAATGGAAAAATGAAAGGCAAATACTCCTCCCAAAAAATTGCTTTGTACCAACACCAGAATGGACAAACCAATGAAACAAAACTGGGAACTCAGAAATAGACCCAACACAAATAAGACATATAAAAACTATTGAAAATATAAATGGGCCAAAGAAACCTATTTGGAAACAACTGACTATGTATCTGGAGAAAAAAAGGTTAAATTCTCACTATTTATACCAAAACAAATTCCCAAAGAATCAAAAACTAAAAATAGTTTTACAAAGAGCTAAAACAAAATACGAATGCATTTAAAAAATAATTCTAAACTACAAAAAAAGTCTTTCCAGTATGACATAAAACCCAAAGCGTGAGCTAGGCCTGATGGAACAAGAAGCTGAGGCAAGAGGATCTCTGCAAGTTTGAAGCCAGCCTGGGCTACAAAGTGAGTTCAAGGCCAGCCTGAACTGTACAGTGAAACTCTGTCTCAAAGAGACAAAAAAAAAGAATTCTGACTTGGCATGGTGGTACATACCTGAAATCCCAGCACTTGTGAAGCTCAGGCAGGATTGCTTCCCGTTCAAGGTAGGCCTGGGCTACTAGTGAGTTCAAGCCCATCCTGAACTACATACCAAGGCCTAGTCTCCAATAAATAAATAAATAAATAAATAAATAGAAAGAATCCAGACATTCTGCTTTCAAAAGGGAAACAAAATAATAAAGAGAAACAAAAAAAGATGGCAAGAAACTGGTAGGAAGCTAGTGTAGGAAAGGACACATTATCTATGCTAAGTAACTAGGGATGTTTATTCTCACTTCAAAATAAGTAGAGTAAGACACACAGAAACATTTCTTAAGCCATGTAGATAAACACAAATATATCAATGATTTAGGTCACCTAGGCAATATTTTAGCAAAGGGTGTAAACTCAACAGCCTTCAGGTCCAGGGAGTTGAGGCAGAAAATGGAGATGGGCAAAGGGGAAAGCAGGAACACTGATGACAGACCAAATGTCTTCTCAAGTGCAGCTGCTACTCACAGCTGGCCAAACCCTGCAATATCATAGCAAAATTTCCAATAGCTACCACATTTTCTTATATTTCATGAGAAGAGAATTCTGAATTTTGAGTGAACTCTCTTGATTTAAAAATGCCCCCGGGGGGCTGGGGATATAGCTCAGCACCAAAGTGCCTGTGTTGCAAGCACAAGGTCCTGAGTTCGATTCCCTGTGCTGAAAAAGAAATGCCCCTTGGGGAAAAAATTTTTTTGTTTTGTTTTGTTTTATTGAGACAAGGTCTTGCTACATATCTTAGGCTGGCCTTGAACTCACTGTATAGCCCAGGCTGGCCTGAAACTCACAGCAATCCTCCTGCCTCAGCCTCCTGAATGCTGGGATTATAGGAATATGCACCATGCTCAGTTCTAAAATTTATAAAAACAATCTATAGATACCAGTTTCAATCTAAATCATAGTTAAGTGTTAAAAAAAAAAAAGAACTGTTTAACATTTCCCTTTTTTCTGCAATGCTAGCCTTGTTTATTAGTCGAGTCAAATAAAAGCTTTTTAAAAATGTTTATTTTAATTTGAAAATTACACAAAATCAGGAACAGTAAAACTATGCTCTTTTCTCAAAAGCTATCAAAAGGTCTGGCGATAAAAGTTAGAGGGGATCCTGGTGGCATACTCCTGTAATCCCAGCACTCTAAGTCGCTGAGGAAGGAAATCACAAGTGCATGTCCAGCCTAGGCAACTGATGAGACTTAACAAGAGCCAGTCTCAAAATGAAAAATAAAAAAGGGCTGAGGATATAGCTCAGTGAGAAGCCCCTGTATTCAATCCCCAGTGCCAGAAACAAAAGTTAGAAAGTAGTTTTTACCAGACACACTGATTGTTTTTGCTTTATGGTGGGGTAGGAAATTCTTAAAAATGAATGTCAAAACTCTAATTCACTGATTTATTCAACAACATGCCAAAGTAGTCACATGCATTCAATGGTGGAAAAATGGAATCTGTAACACACAAACATCATTTTTGTGTTGGTATTTCTCTATCCAGTTTTAGAGTTTAATGAATGCCCCACCAAAATGATAAATCAAGAAAATTAAATAACAAAACAAAACATAAACATTTTTTACTAATACTGTCTTAAAATTCTTCACAATAATACATCACAAAAGATGAACACTAGGATTTTCTTTCAGTGAATCAGAAAATTGAAAGTAACTGGTCAAAATGGAAAGCCCACATCTCCTTTCTATGAATTATAAAATATATAAGTAGTATAATCATAAAAAATGAAGTTTTACTTATAAAAACTGATGATTTTCTAGTTTCCTTGTAACTAAATACAAGTATGAGTGTGTCTTTATAGAGACAGCACATGTCTCCTCTTACATAAAGAGAAATCAATAGAACTATTAGCAGTGGGCACTATGCTCTAAAGATATATTCTTGGAATAACAATGAATTTGGGCAAATTCATCCATCCCCATTCAGTGAAGCTTCCCGTGCCAGTAGGTCTGCATTCTGACTCATCACTGTTCCCAATCCCACTGATGAAATGTTTTAGCAAATTAAGTTAGTATAACACTTTAACATACCAAAAGTAATTCAGTACATTCATAAATGCTGATTCATTTCCAACCCACACTTTAATGATTATTCTAAAACAGTTCAATAGCCAAATAGTACTAAAGAAAATATTTCAGAGAAAGAGTTCAAGTGATATGCTAGAAGAGGTCAAAGTTCATGACAACAGGGATAGTGGTGCTACTAACTGAAATAGAAGACACATTCAGGAGTAAAGAAGGAGAATGAAGGTACTATTTGAAGTTTTAAATGATCACATGTTCAGTATACACACACAAGGCACCTGGCTGGAGGCTGGAAATGCAGCTGCTTGGTAAGAGGCCACTGAAGAATAAAGGATTCCTGTGAGACATGCTCCCACCCTCAGCCCTCAGTAGCACCTAATTAATTCCTGGGCCCACTAACAGTTAAAGTGCATATCTATGACTCTGATCTCATAACCTCCTGTGGGTTGTATGTTGAGTCACTACAACTCCACAATTTCCATTCCTTTTGGGGAGTCTTCATTTTAATATTTTTCAATTCTACACAGGCAAAATGATTTTTAAATGGCCATTTTGGGGTAATGTATGAAACTCTGGGTGACAAGCAAGGGTAAAATGAGAAATGCATGCATATATACTTATATGAGCTGACCAGAAAAAAAAAAAAATCCTACAATTCTCTAAACAGGTAGATAGTCAATATTATCACTTTTTGTTGTTTTGTTTTGTTTTGTTTGTTTGTTTGTTTTTTGGACAGGGTCTTACTATGTAGTTCAGGCTGGCCTTGAAGTCACTATGTATCCCAGGCAGTCCTTGAACTCACAGCAATTCTCCTGCTTCAGCCTTCCAAATGGTGGAATTACAGGTGTGTGCCACCATGCCCAGTTATCACTTTTCTTTAAAACCTAAATTTTAAAACTTTTAAATATCATAAACTTCAAACTTAAAAATTAATAAACTGCCATAATATGTTATGCAATTCATCTGATATTTTTTAAACCACTATTACTTCCTGTAATTCTGTCTGTCAATTTCTTTAGAAAATGTACAGAAAGATTCTTCAAAGTCATCTCCCTAAATACTGGAAGAGCTACCCCCAAATTGAAATGCCTCAATTCCCACTAAGCAAATTAAACCAAATCTTAATCTAAATCCATGTATGAAAGTCTACGCATGTAGGATTATTCTAAATGAAAAGCTGTGCCTATTTACACACTCAGGAAAAAGTTTGAGTCTAATTGCATGATGAAGCACAACCTCAGTGGTAAAGCTATCTCAATAACAAAGGAAATAAATTAGCCAGATGAAACACTGCTCTTTAATGTTCAGAAATTAAAGCTTTTAACTCTAAAATTTATGGAAAGGTCACACTAGGAGTAACAGTGAATATTACTAAAAAGTAATCACCTCTATTTGTAGCCAAATGCTTACCTAGCTGGTACAAAAAAAAAAAAAAGGATGAGGAGAGGAAAAAGAGGATAGAATCTAAATTAAAATTACTCCTCAAGATAACCAATTGTCAGACAAAAAACCTCCTCACTTAACTATTGTTTCAAGCAAAAAACAAAAGTCTCAAGTCTCTGGCCTCAGCCAACTCAAGAGCGTATGCTGAGAAGCTCTATGAGGACCCCTTGTATGACTGGTGCTGTGTGGGCAGGTGCTGGCTATGCCCTGACTTGAAGGCCAGGCAAGCTCCCACACCACATCCTGTCATGTGCTACTTACTGCTCTCTGAGGCTTCCCACCCAATTATTGACCAGGCCCAGACCTGCCCTTGTAGGATCTTATGAGATCACCCAGCAGCACTGTTAAATTCACCCTGTTTATCCTAGGTTCAGTCACTCTTTCTTAAAATCACACTACAAATGAGGAGAATGGAAGAGAACTGATGGCTCATATACTGACATAATTAGTTATTAAATGCCTTCATTTCCACTTTCAATTCTAAAATGGGACTTACTTAACAAATTAATTGGGTGCCTACTCCGTACCAGGAACCATTCTGGGTCCAGTGCATGGGGGAGGAGAGATCAAAGTCCTTATCAACATGGTCTTTATGTTCTAATGGAATCACAGCACACACCTTAATTAGTAAGGACTGTTCTCTAGCTAGTCAGTAAAGAACTTCACTGGTTGTGTGAAAAAAGGACAACAAAACAACCAAAAATGGAGATAATACCAGACTCCCAACTGCTAACATAAGTTTATGTTCTGATGGGATTAAAATTAATAAAATAAACACAAGGCCAGACAATAGAAAACTTAAATTACTGGTAAAATATACTTCACTGTTTACCTGGTGTGTTTTTTGTGACTGAAACTTTATCCATGAAAATCAGAGCCAGCTAGAGAGGAAGAAAACAAAAGCTATAAGTTTTCTCACACATTGAAGAAACAAAAAATCTTTTCTGAGGTAAACAGGTTTAACAAGCTACACCCAGTCACACCTCTGCAAACCACTTGGCTTGCCTTCTTCAAACCAAATATGTGTTTCTAACCTCAAATTGCAGTACATTGGGAATGAAAACTCAAGTTTCACTGAGGTGAGTTTACAAAAGTACCACTGTACCTCCTGCTCCATCCAAGGCACCCACTGTAAAGAGCCCAGGGAGAAAATGAGAAATACAGGGAAAAGTCATACCTGAAGAGAAAATGAGACGGTAAGAAATAGCAATACCGAAGGAAGCAACATGCTGGGTCAAAGTTCATCAAGCAGTAATTCAAGGGGAAGAAGGGCAGACTGCCCAAGGCCAGGGGACTACAGGGCACACACAGTAGGCATCCTGCCTTTCATTATGGTCCCTCATCTCTGAGGTCCTTACACATCAAGTCAACAGTGGTCACAGATGAAGAGAAAGAAAAACACTCTCAGCTGGGCATGGTGGTGCATGCCTTTAATCCCAGCACTCAGGAGGCTGAGATAGGTGGAGCGTTGTGAGTTAGAGGCCAGTTCGGGCTACAACGCAAGCACAACACCGGCCTGAACTACATAGTGCGACCCTGTCTCAAAAAACTAGGTTTGGCTCAGTGGCTTAAGCGCCTGTCTGGTAGGCATGAAGTTATGAGTTTGATCCCTGGTGCCACAGAAAAAAGAAAAACACACTCTTTTCCAAGAAAAATAGTATACAATTGTGGAATTTTAATACAACTGTGATATAATCTTTGTGATCATACTGTGTTTCAAAATACACTCAGTGAGACACAGTCCTGAACCAATTTCAAAAGATGCCTTTTGTCAGCCCTAAGCAAGGACAGCAGATGCCCTCAGTCTGATGGAAGCTGAGGGTCTTCTGACTCAGACCTACATTCAACACTTCGGTAGAGAACCAAACATGACTTCATGTTTTGTTTTTTTTTTTTTTTTTTTTTTGTTTGCGGCACTGGAGATCAAACTCACAACCTCGCACCTGCCAGACAGGCGCTTGAGCCACTGAGCCAAACTCCCGGCCCTGGTTTTTTGAGGCAAAGTCGCACTATGTAGCTCAGGCCGGCCTTGAACTCACAACGCTCCACCTACCTCAGCCTCCCGAGTGCTGGGATTAAAGGCATCGCCACCACGCCCAGCTGTTGTGTGTTCAGTAACTGAAAGATAATGTGTAATATGCTGTTGAAATTTTTATTGGTCACAATGACCTAAAACAGTATCATGGAGATAAGTCATCATTGAAAATGATTACTCTTTGATACTCAATTCCTATACAAACCAGAAATATCAAAGGTATCCTTGGAAATCCTACTCTTTAGGAAGACACCTGATTTAAACTGTAAATTCAAACAAAACAGTATTATGTAAATTCAAACAAAACAGTATTATGTTTATAAATTTTAAAGGCCCATTACACTGTAAGTTATCCTGGACTTAATATATTAAGTCATAATAATATATCTTATAGAAAAATAAGAATGCTGACTGAAAATCAAGTCACTGAAAGTCCACACAGTTGTACCTTGGTTCAGGAATTTAATTTGTTCTTTGAAATTGGTCATGAACTGAATCCAATTTTCCCATAAGGTTCAATGTAAATAAGATCAATCCATTCTGAACCATGAGAGAGAGAGAGAGAGACAGAGAGAGAGAGAGATTTTTTTGCCCGCAAAAATATGAAACAAAATATAGTACAGTACAGTCTGAAGAGAGAACAGTAACCTTGCGTGAGGAGACTTCTAAAGTGGAGGACAAGAAAGTGGGTGGGAAGGAAGTTACTATTTGGAGGGACAGTCCCCCTCCATAAGGACATCAGAGACATCTCCTTTAGGGGTTTCCTCTCTTGTCTCTTAGCTTCAGGGTCAATTTTGACGAAAAATCTGTCTAATGTCACCTGTTTTTTCCTGCACTACATAATCCTGTAGAAATGAGAGACTATATTATCATCATTCATCAGATTCAACAACTCAGTTCATTAGTTATGTGGAGATTGTGCTTCTCAAAGAAATTCTTGCACTCATTCCATTTTCCATTGTGGATTTTATCACATCACTAGTAACCTCCTCACTTTCTTCCTCTTCCTCAGTGGAATGCTCTTCAACAAGCAGCTCATTCTGGTGTTCACCATGTTCTTCCATCGTCAGTTCCTCCTTATGGTCCTCAACAAGTTCCTCTATGTCTGTACCACTGATATCCAGACCCTTAGTCTTCCCCACGGACATAATCTCCTCTACTACCTGTGCATCAGACCCTTGAGAGTCATGTTCAGTGACACATTCTGGCCATAGCTTCCTCCAGGCTAAGTTAAGGTCTAGTACGTGACATCTTCCCAGGCTTTGTCAATGAGGTTGATATAGTGGAAGACGTTGAAATGCTTCTTCCAGAACTCTTTCAGAGTCAAGCATGTCTGTTCAGTGACATTAAAAAATCTGGTGAAGAGTGGCTTTGTGTACAGCTTCTTGAAGTTGCAAATCATTTGCTGGTACGTGGGCTGCAAAAGAGGTGCCTTATTTGGGGGAGGTACTTGACTTTTATGAAGTCATACTCAATGTCCATATCATCCACCAAGGCTGGAGGGTGTGCCAGGGCATTGTCCATCAGAAGAAGGCAACTTTCTGGCAGCTGGCTGTCAGAAAGATGTTTCTTAACAATGGGCGCAATGGCGCACGCCTTTAATCCCAGCACTCGGGAGGCTGAGGTAGGAGGAGCGTTGTGAGTTCGAGGCCGGCTTAGGCTATAACGCAAGCACAAGGCTGCCCTGAGCTACACAGTGCGACCCTGCCTCAAAAAACCAGGGCAGGGAGTTTGGCTCAGTGACTTAAACGCCTGTCTGACAAGTGCGAGGTTGTGAGTTCAATCCCCGGTGCTGCAAAAAAAAAAAAAAAAAAAAAAAACAATGGGTGCAAATACCTTGTGCATTTATTCCATGAACAACTGCCCTGACACCCAAGCTTGTGCAGTGGCCCTCCACATGACAGGCAGTCTGGTTTTGTTCACATTCTTTTCCTTGAATGCACAAAGGGTCTGGGAATGGTATACCCACAGTGGCTTAATCTTTAGATCACTGTTTGCATTCCCACACAACAAAGGGGTTAATCTGTCCTTCATGGGTTTGTGCCCCAGCAGTGCCTTTTCCTCCTGTGATACAGGTTCTGTTTAGCATCTTCTTACCATAGAGCCCGCTTTTTACTGCAATTGAATATTTGTTGAGCAATGTATCCTTCTCCAAAACTCCATGAACTCCAAAAATTCTTTCTTCTAGGCTTCTATAGTAGCCTTGTCAGAACTGGAAGCTTTGCCATGTCTTATCACACTATTGATGCCACCTCTCTTGTGGGATTTATCAAACCACCCCTCCACTGGCTTTAAATTCATTACTTCTTGTACTTGTACAGGGGTTTTCTTGCAATAAATCACTGTGGAATTTCCTGGCTTTTTAACAGATCATAGCTTCACAAATGTTATCACCCACCATCTGTTTCTCATTCAACCACACTAACAAAAGTTTTTCCATCTCTTCCAGCACTTGTGTCCTTTGCTTGGTTAACACTGTTGTTCCTTTTGCCACACCAATTCCTTTGATGGCATCTTTATTCTTCAAAATAGTCAATATTGTTGATTTTGCTGTCTTGTACTCTGAGGTCAGATCAGTTACACAAATACCACACTTATGCTTTTCCACAATTTCCTTCTTCAATTCAATGGTTATTTTCTTCAAAACCTATTTCTTACCATTCTTGTTCTGCACGTTCTTGTCACATTCAATACCACTCTACACTTTCTTTTTACCATAATGTTTGCTCTGTACTTTCTTTGGAGCCATGCTGAATTGAATAATACTGTGCAGTCCTGTATGTGCTAAGAAGCACACAAAAAAGCTTCACAGTGCTGGGGATTTAGCTCAGTGGCTTAAGTGCCTGCCTGGCAGGTGCAAGGTTATGAGTTCAATTCCCGGTACCAAACAAACAAAAAAAAAAGCTTCACAGCAAGTGTGTCCAGGTCTATCTGCAACTGCGATCTTGACTAGAGGAAGCCACAACCATGTGTCAGAGTGGTGAAGATGGCTGCATTCATATTCATCCAGGGAAGAAGGCTGCAGTCATGTTTGTCACCCAATGTGGAGTTCAAGAATGGAAGCAAAACTCTGCCAAACACTTCTACTTGTGAACCCAATTGTGAACAGTGAACAATCTCATAAACTGTGTCTCATGTCTCCTCAAAAGGAATTGTAGGACCCTAGTCCCTTCCCTGTTCTGTTTCTGCTTCCCAGCCACCAACAGAAGAGCATCCCACATTCTCTGCCATGATTTATTGCCTTTCCACAGGCCCAAAAGCAACAAGGCCAACTGTCCATGGACTGAAACCTCTAAGACTATCAGTCAAAACAAATCTTTTCTCTTTAAAAACTGGTTATCTCAGGTGTTTGTTATAGTAACAGAAAGCGAACACAATATTTATGGATATAAAATCTGCACGACACCAAAAGTTGTGAAGAAAAAACTTAAGTGTAATATTTTGCTCAAGAACACTGGCATATTCTAGACTCGGTGACATTCTCCTGTTTTTCAATGCTTCATGAGAAATTACCACAATTTAGCAGCTTAAAACAATATCCACTTATTAGCTAACAGTTCTATTCATTATATGGACAAAGAGAACCAGGCATAACATGGTTAGGTTCTATATACCAGGGCTCCCACAGCTAAAACCAAGGTGCTAGCTGGAATGGCTTATCATCTGGAGCTCAGGACACTCTCCTAATCTCATGTAGGTGTGGGAGGAATTCTGTTCCTTGTAGACTAGGGTCCCTATTTCCTTGATCACAATCTTCTAGGGCTGTTGTTTCCTCCAAGAGGCCACTTACATGACTTAACCCCATCCTTTACTCCATCTTCAGAGTAACCAAGCAGCAGATAATCCTTTTCATTGTACAATCCCTGAACACTTCCTGCACTTGGCTCTTACAATCAAAAAAAGTTTAAAGCACCTAATTTACCCAATAACTGGATTCAATGTTACACAAAGACCCAAAGCATGTATAACACAATCAAAGCCCCTAGAAAGATACAGTGAGAGACTATATCATCTTTTTCTTAGAAAAAACCCTTTCAAGCTGGGCGTGGTGGCGCACGCCTTTAATCCCAGCACTCGGGAGGCTGAGGTAGGAGGAGTGTTGCCAGTTCAAGGCCAGCTTGGGTTACAACACAAGCACAAGGCTGGCCTGAGCTACATAGTGCAACCCTGTCTCAAAAAACTAGGGCTGGGAGTTTGGCTCAGTACCTTAAGTGCCTGTCTGGCAGGCATGAGGTTGTGAGTTCAAGCCCTGGTGCCGCAAAAAAAAAAAAAAAAAGAAAAAAGAAAAAAAAGCCTTTCAAAAAGATGATACACAGAGCTGACATGGTGGCACATGCCTTTAATCCCAACACTTGGGAGGCTGAAGTAAGGAAGTGTTGTGAGTTCGAGGCCAGCTTGGGCTACAACGTGAGCATAAGGCCAGTCTGACCTACATAGTGCGACCCTGTCTCAAAAAACTAGGGCTGGGAGTTTGGCTCAATGGCTTATGTGCCTGCCTGACAGGCATGAGGCTGTGAGTTCGATCCCAAGTGCCACAAAAAAAAAAAAAAAAATGAGACTGAAACAAACTTCTGTGAACACTATATCAGCATTAAAATGAATCTTAAAGCTGGGAACATTGGCATACCTCTGTAATGCTAGCACTGAGGGAAGCTGATGAGGCAGGAATCCCACATGAGAAACTTAGCAAGTCCCTGTGCTAAAATTTTTAAAAGGCTGGGGATGTAACTTAAGGGTAGAACACCTCTTGAATTTAAAACCCAGTACTCAAAAAATAAATAAATAAATAAAAAGAAGCCAGACTAAATACTTTTCTACAGTGCTAGGTTCCATACAATACTGATAGGAACCCTAGATCTCTTCCATTTCCCTATTCGTCATCTACAACTTGCTCGTTTAATGGAACTAAGTTAAACTGAACAGAACATGAAATTTCTGACGGCTTCAGAATATCAACAATTTGGCCTAGTTCACTGAAGGCTCTGCTTTAGAAGAAACTGTTATTTTTGTTTTAATATAGATACTTTATCCAAAAAAAAACAAAAAAGGAAGAAAGAAAGAAAGAAAGAAAGAAGACAGAGAGAGAGAGAGAAAGGGGAGGAAAGAAAGGAGGGAGGGAGGGAAAAATCACGTCCTGTAAACTATCTACAAGACTTGGCTACAAATTTACGTAGCCACATCTATTGAAATTAAATATTGTCTTTTTTAAAATGGCATTTCTTGAAACAGAAGCTTCATTTCTTTGATTAGATATAACTAATATAAACAAGTTAGAATATTAAAACAACTGAAAGTGAAAAAAGATCTAAAACTAAACCATCAAAAAGAGGATACGTGTGGGAATAAACGTAGATATTTTCTTTTTCCTAGACAGACATAAAAAAGAAGGAAAATAAAAGTCAACCTCAATAGATAAATTCCAAAACTACATAGGCAAAGCAAAATAATTAAGTCCAAACAATTTTTTAAAATATTCAAAATGGGACAATTTATATTTTCATTACTTCTAGGTAACAAAGTTTAATTGCCTTTTAATAGATACTGTATTTATTTTAAAAGCTCAACTAGGTAATCAAGGATATAAAAGCAAACAAGATTTAAATAAAACTGATTTCTATTATGTAGTTTTAACATCTAGAAAAAAATGCCAAGTTTGTTTCACTTTCTTGTATAATCTCTATTGACTGACTTTCTCCACATCTGTCCCTAATCTTATACCTGTGTTCAAATTTTCCCACGTGAACAAGAAGAAAAATGGCTCAGTAGAAACCACCACCACACCTAGAATGAACAAAACAAATTAACCAAAAAAGAGCATATACTGACAGGTCAAGAGCAGCTTAATGATAACAGAAAAGAACAGGTTAATATTTATTAAAAGAACAAAACATAACAGTAACACATAACTACCAGGGCTGACAAAGTAGGCAAGGAGTTCACCACGTATAAATTATTTCTCTAAGTTTTGTATCCTTGGACATATTAATCTCAGAATATCATTCTTTTTCACATTCGGTTTATCTTATTAATGTTTCTCTTGGGTTTGGGTTTTTTTTTTTTTTTTTTTTTGGTTTTGTTTTGTTTTGTTTTGTTTTTGGTACCAGGGATCAAACTCACAACCTCATGCCTGCCAGGCAGGAGCTTAGGCCACTGAGCTAAATCCCCAGCCCTCTTATTAATTTTTTTAAACACTTTAAGCCAGAATACTTTTCAACACAATCAAATGTTAATGTTACGTTCTACAGATATTTTAAACAATAGTGATTTGGGCCTACCACTAAAATCCTCCTTAATTTGCAAGTCAGATAAATTGAAGTGACTTCAAACTTACTGAAAATTACTGAATTAATGTGACCAGAGCTTACACAATGAAAGGTATTAATCTTTTTCTTTTTCTTTTTTTTTATTTTTTTATTTTATTTTATTTATTTATTTATTTATTTATTTTTGTAGCACTGGGGATCGAACTCACAGCCTTACACCTGCTAGGCAGGTGCTTAAGCCACCAAGCCAAACTCCCGGCGATGGTTTTTTGAGACAGGGTCGCACTATGTAGTTTAGGCCAGCCTTTTGCTCACGTTTTAGTCCAAGCCAGCCTCAAACTCAAAACACTCCACCAACCTCCCAAGTGCTGTGATTAAAGGATTAATGTTTTTCTTTAAAAATGAAAATTTCACCTAGACTAATGTCAATTTTAACACACTCAGGACAGGGATATAATTCATATGTCTTGATGCCGGGCACCTCTGAACCATGGGTAGTATATACATGACTGTCCCATTGGGTAGTACAAGCTGCCTGATAGAACAGTTATACAAGTACCACAAGTGTTAAAGCTAGCGGAAACATGTTAAACCTTGAAACTGGAAATGGTCTGAATGCATGTTCCCTTTAAATTGCCAAAAGTCAAGCTAATTACCAACATAAACCAACCATATGTCCAATTTTCTCCATATAATCAGGCAAAAACTTGGCTTGACCAAGAAATCTTTAAGGCGCTCTGAGTAAAAAAAAAAAAAAAAAAAAAAAAAATCACATAATTATAATCTCTATTTCTTTTCAAACAAGGCATGTCAACTAAGCAGGTTAGCCTATGAAACTTTTAACAAATGTAATTTTTAAAAAAGTAAGTTTTTCAACAAGAGAAAGCTGAGATCATCATTACTTTTTAAAAATAGCAGGACTATCTGAAATACTACTTGAATTTTGTAGTCAACTGGAAATTTTTAATACTTTCATAACATCATTCCAAGGAGCCCCATAACAGTGTGCTGAATATTCTCATGTTTACCTCCATTTTCCACAGTTAGAGCATAAGTTTGATAATTAAAAGAATAAAATTTTAAAGACAAATTGTAATGCTCACCCTTACATCATCCTTTCATTTCCTTCATGATGAGTATAGTAACTGCTACAAAGAATTTTAGGCTTTATGTTCTACTAATGATGTGACATGGACAAGTTTTTTTAACCTCTCCGACTCACAACCAGAAAAACGTAACAACACCTATTTCACAAAGTCATAATGAGGATTAATTAAAAGAGAATAGAAAACACTAGTAGGTACTTAAGCACAGGGACAGCGGCTTGCCTTACATATTCCTAATGCAAATTCCTGGCTATGCAAATAGTAAACCTATTCATCAACATTAATCACAGGGCTTGTTCTTTCTGGAGACAAAAGACAAATAATAAATTTTTCTTGATTTCAAGAAAGTTAAAACACAGAAGAAGGAACAGAAAAACAAACACAGTCACAGGTACTATGATAGGAGGATGGGAGAACTCACAGGGAGGAGCATGGGAGAGTTTGATGAGGATGTCTTCCCAGAAGAGGTGGTTTGACAGTGAGTAGATGTCTCAGGGATTGGGGCAAAGGTAGGGAAGAAGAGAACAATATGAAGGAGTGAGCAGCCCACCATATTAAGTATGGTGGAGCCAGAGGACAAATTACATAAGTAATTAGGTTATTGCATCTAACAAAGTTCTACTCAAGGATTTCTATCTCACCTGGTACAATTTACCCATCTGTTTACAAGCTCTCCCTATTTTTAAAAAAGTAATTCTACAGCCAGGGGCCTTATTTTCATGGTCTCTTTTGATTCCTTGCTATACTCCTTTGAGACAGAATTTTTTTTGTCAGTACCGAGGGTTGAACCCAGGGCCTTACACATGATAGATGTGCTCTACCACTGAACTATACCTCAAGCCCTGAGACAGGAATTATTATGCCCATCTTAAAGAGAAGGAAACCATTAATGGTCTGAATGTTTGTGTCCCCCAAAATTCATTTACAGTAATCCGAATGTGATGGCATTAGAAGTTGGGGGTCTTTGGGAGGTGACTACGTCATGAAGGTACCGCTCTCATGAATGGGATGAGTACCTTCTTGGAAGAGGCCAGAGAGCTAGCTTGCTTCCTCCAGCCATGTGAGGACACAAGAAGTTGGTGGTCTGCAACCCAGAAATGGGCCTTCATCAGACTAGGCCCTGCTGGCCCCTGACCTTTGACTTCTAAATTCTAGAACTACGAATAATCAAATTCGGTTGATTGTATGTCACTCACTCTATGGTACTTTATTACAGCAGGCCATACTAAGCAAGAAATCAAGACTCAGAAAGGTTAAATAATTTGCTCTAGGTACAGAGTAAGTGATTAGTAGGCTCTGTTCCATCTATCTGAGCTCATCCTCTTAGTTCCTATGTTCTATGTCAGTGCTTTCAAATGTATTCAAACTTTTGACCACAACACACATTTCACCTGACAAGAGATACATGTCTGTAATTGAAACAACAGTTTCATGAAGCAGCATTGACACTTCAATGGTTTTCACACTCTTCTCTTAAAAGAAACAAAACAAAACTCTGCTCGTTGTGTGCAGGGCATGGCATCAGCAGTTCCAGGGCTGCTTACATGCCACACAGCATGAGGAAGAGATTCAACCCCTGCATTTAACCTTCTGCAGGTCCTTAGTGACCAGCATCATAGAGGTTGGTGGCAGAAGTGAGCCTACAGGCAGAGAGGTGTAAGGACTCCAGATCATTCGGAACTATCTCAAGGAGTTCTGCTTTAAATGGAAATGGGAATGAGGCAGAAGTGGTAGGGAAAGTCTGGTCAAGAAAGGTGCGATATTTTTTTCTTTCTAACATAGGAAAAGAATTCTCCCTCTTTTGCAAGCATACATAAAAAGCAACTATTTTGGAATTCTAGGATCGCTCATGATCTTAATTCCCCAATCACATTTCCTGCTGCTTTTCACAAAAAGAAAGAAAGAAAGAAAGAAAGAAAGAAAGAAAGAAAGAAAGAAAGAAAGAAAAAAAGAAAGAAAGAAAAGAAAAAAAAGCCTAACAAAAGACCTGTACCAAATTATGAAAGTTTTACCAAAAAGCTGGTTGGTTTTTCTTATTTTTCCCATACTGCTTCTTTTACCTGAAGTCCTTTCCTCTTTCTTCCTACCCAGCAAACTCCTACTCAGAGCTGAAGATTTTTTTTTTTTTTTTTTTTTTTGGTACTGGGAACCAAACTCAGAACCTTGTGCTTGCCAGGCAGGCACTTATACTGCTAAGCTTTATCTCCAGCATGAAGATTTTTTAAATGTGTATAATGGTTCTGGAGATTGGACCCAGGACCTGTGCATACTACCACTGAGCAATGCCCCAGCCCTATTGTTAAAGACTTTATTCAAGCATCCTTCATCTATAAAACCTTTCCCTCCCACAACACTCTATTATGAGTGAATTTTATAGCAAGCTGTCAGTCAATATCACAAAGGTTCTACCATTACTATTTTCTATATTTACTTTATTGTCATCTACTATGGTGTCTATGTTAAGCCACAGAGTGCTGGTTACTACCATATATTATAATCATTCCTATTACTAAATTTATGTGTACCACCACTATTTGGTTACGTATCTGTCCCTTCTTTGAGAATGCAAGTTTCTTGAAAGCCTGACTTGGTTTCTGTATGCCTAACTTAGAATTCAGACCAGCATTCAGAAATTCACTGTATGCAAGATATGAAATAAATAAGCCTTGACCAAATCACTTACTGAAAAATTCCCTTTATCTGATCTCTAAATAACAAAGGCAAAGAAAAACTTTCACAACGTATCTTTCCTTTACCTTCTGGGAGTCCTTAAGGCAACAGTTCTACCTAAGTAGCAACAAAGAAACATATACTTTGTGTTATTTCTGCAATTAATAGAGAAGGAAACTCAAAAAGTTCCTCCGGCCTTGTGAGGAGAGCAGTCAGATTTTTTTCTTTATTAGATGTGACACAGGGAAAACTCTCCAGAGACCATGACCAAATTTATAGACATGACTTACTCTATAGTAATACACTTAGTATATTCTGGCCCATTCCTGTGCCTAGACAGTTACCTTTTCAAGAGATAATCATGAAACAAGCTCCTCCACAGAAAAGACGAGATGAACACTACACCAAAGACCTGAAGTGCAGAAAAGTGGAGAGAATGGGAGGTCCAACAAATGAAAAATTTTTTCCATGCTGTTAAAGAAAAAGACTCTCCTACAATAGAAGTGGGTGTGGGCATAGAAAGTAAAAATAAACAGACAAACCAGAATATTCCATGGTGAGAATTAAGGAACTTAATTTGACTTAATGGGAAAACAACAGATTTTTAATATCTTTTGTAAACTGGGTGAAAATATCTTCCTTGCACATATATTTTGCTACTCAGAAGATTACACTCATAAACACATCTCTAGAAAAGAAGTCTTTTCTACAGTGTCCTCTGCATAACTGTCATTCAGAACACCAACTGCCTATCATGACACAGCAACCGAGAAATACAAGGCTTGTGTTGGGGACAATCACCTTGTGATTTCCTGCTACACTTTCTCAATTTGCACCATGATGAAATGGCTAGTGTCGCAATGCACTTATGGCTTTAGATGAAAAACACAAGGCACCCAAGACAGAAGTGGCTTAAAAGAGCAGCACCCAGCAGGAAGTTGTCCTTACAAAGGAAATTGCAGTTTCTAAGATGAAGAGGAAGTCAAGAGGGAGAATTAAGTGTCTTAAGCACTTGAGAAAATATTGAAGAAACTACTTGTGGTCTCAAATACAGTTAAAACACTAACCAGTTCAGGTAATCATTAATTATAAATGAAAAATTTTAACAATACACTTTGAGTTAAAGCTATCCCACATAAGCCACCTCATGTCTATGTTACCACGTCCTGTTAGGAGTTGTTTCATTCCTTCTCTATTTGTTATTGTTGTTCTTCTTGTTGTTGTTGTTGTTTTGAGACAGGGTCTCACTATGTGGCCCAGACTGGCCTCGAACTCATGGTGATCCTCCTGCCTCAGTCTCTCAAGTTCTGAGATTACAGGCATGCACCACCACACTTGGCCTGTTGCCTCTCTATTTCTTGCAGAAACTTTCTTTGGAAAAATACATGATAATGATACTGAATGCAAAGAACATTCTCACTCACCTACTCCTACTCACTGTATCTTCATCAGATTTCTCTTCATTTTACAATGACGTAAGCCATCCTTTTCAGTTATAAATCTCCTCCCCGCCAATAAACTTACAGCGTCTACACAATAAACAGCTAACTTCTCCAAAAAGTTATTTCCATGCACCCAGGAAATAGGTGCTAGTCGAAGAACACATTACCAGTCATTTCTATGGCATTACAGCCATTCTGTTTAATTGAATACAACTTTCATAATAAGGTCTGAGGAACCTCTGATAGAAGCTGTTTCTAGCCCTTTCATCTGTAGATGTTTAAACCTCATTTCAATTTCATATCCCTGCTACTAATCTACCTTATTTTTCCTACTATGCTCCGAATTATTTTCTTAATGCTTATAGATATTCACAGAACAGACCTGTTCCATTATTAAATAGAAAACTGAGCACTGCATATACATTTTATAGTCAATAATACCTTTTAAAAAAAACTGAATGGTCCAGCACTCGGGAGGCTGAGGTAGGAGGAGTGTTGTGAGTTCGAGGCCAGCTTGGACTACAATGCGAGCACAAAGCCGGCCTGAGCTACATAGTGCGACCCTGCCTCAAAAAAACCAGGGCTGGGAGTTTG